>NQII01007009.1:0-29032 GCA_002778355.1 Clitarchus hookeri | reverse complement strand
CCCCCCAACTCCATTTCCCAACACCCGGGGTTGCTTGCTCTCGCATGATTTGCCTAATGGAAGTGGCTCCTCGCGGCCACTGCCACAACAGCGGCCCGGAAATATGCATAATCCTCGCGCGCTCAATGGCGGTTTTACGGCACGGGGGCAGGAAGGGATGTTTTTTTCGGCACGAGCAGTCAGTTTTACCAAAAGCAACGGCTGCCAACCTCGCAAAAAAAATGGATGCGGTGACCGGTAGTGCGCCGTTTACCGCGGGCCACGGTCTGCGAATCACTCTGAGCACTCGCGGAACGCTGGAGGCCGTGTTCGCGGTCGCAGCTCCGTTTGAAAAACTCCGCAAAATACTTGCAATGGTCGTTTCTGAAATTCGGACATGTGTGCACAGGAGATGACTATGTATCACAGAATTCACATTTTAGGGTGTAATTATTTTTTAACTAAATTGCTTGCAGTTTTACTTGAACAGGGGATAAATTGAATTTTAGTTTATTTTTTAAACAACTTGATGTCTGTTTTCCTATTAAAAATGGCCAGGTGTTGTGCGGGTATTGTGTATTGTATCTAGTAGATAATGTTTTAAAGACATAGTTAATCACGGCTCTCTTTCAACATTGGCGCATTCCATCGGTCCCCATGCGTGTATTTGACACTCTTACCAAGCGAAGGAACCATGGATTGTGAAAGTTACAGGTCAAAAGCCGCGTCTACACTGCGTTGACTTGGTCACGCGATATCGTCTTGCGATCTTGTCGAAGCAGAGTGTAGACGCAAAGTCGCGTGACAGCAACACATGTTTCAGTTTTCCACAGTGTGTCGTTTCAATCAAAGGAAAGTCAGCTGGCTCGATAGAGCAACATGTGCACAACACGAAAGTCACATACCATGACCACGGTGGTGTAGTGGTTAGACTACTCGCCTTCCACCTAGGTGGACCGGGTTCGATTTCCGGTGGGGTCGCTCCTGGATTTTCACATGTTGTCGGCGGGTTTTTTTGGGGTCTTCTATTTACCCCGCCTTTTATTCCGGCGTTGCTCCATACTCACTTCGCTTCACCCTCATCAGCTCTCAATACCTCAATGTTAAGAGTCGCCTAAATTTCTCCACTCCACTCCATGAAAGTCATGTGTGTCACCCAACCTCAGTTTTCTCGACCAGTAAGCTCAAAATCCTCCGAATGCAGTATTCTTGTTGCTTAATTCACGCCAATCTGTACGTGGCCGTGTCGTATTTACTTTGTTTTATGTCTCTGTTTTTGGTAAATAGTATAATTTGCAGTGAACTTTAGAAAATACTACAATTTTGATTGAACTCTACGGTTCACATGATAGGACCTAAAAAAAATACGAATTATTAATGTAGAAATTCTAGGCACAATGTGTACAGTATTAAAAATGCCAAAACATGAAGTGGAAAGAAAACTCAAAATTCAAGTCGGTCAGCCTACCAGTTTTGGACCGATTATGCACAATAGATCTTCAAAATCACTACTTGAAATTCAAAAAAGGTTTTTGAGCACACCATGGAATACTTGTTCAGCCATTTGACCACTATCACTGTGTAAATTTTTCATTTCTACAGAACGGCGCGCCCAAAACCACCTTGGGTGTCCTTATTTCTTGTTTCCAGAGAGAACAATACGTGCTTCCGAGGTTAAAAGTACATCCTCGTCCTCGCACATCTTGAAAGGGCTAGAGTTAGTAACTGTTGATCAAGTGTAGCCACGGCTATCGATATGTCGTGCGACGTTGATGGATGACTGTTTTGTCGCGTAAGTGTAAACAGGTGATGGTCGTCCGACAGCGGTCACGCGATTTGGTCATGCGACAGTATCACGTGACCACGTCGCCTCTGATAAGGGGGGAGGGGGGATGCGGCAGTTGGCCAAAAAGTCATTTGGCCGAACAGGCGTTTGGACGAAAATTTCTCTCTCAAATCACATACAGGCATTAGACAGAACAGGCGTTCGGCAAAAAATTCTGCCAAACTGTTTTTCGGCTAAGTGACGAGTACCCGTGTGTTCGGCCTACAGGTCTCTTGTCTCCTTGTCAGTGTATAGGCGACGGTATCTGCGGGTTTTATAATTTCCCGGGACCCTTTCTGGTGCGAACAGAGTATGAGGGTTTTCTCAGGGTACTCCCACGTTTTTTTATATATGTAATACATCCGTATTTTCTCTCTGAATTAAACGGGTAGAAATCTTCCTATGGACGACCGCTCCTCTATTCTGAATGATGAGCTGACTGATTCTCGGTCGACAAATTCCTAGAACCTCGATATTTCCCGCGGGAAAACTGGTGGGTTGAACTGCGTTTTCGACAGCTGACTCGAGAAAATGAAAATTTTTTCACACATCTGTTAATCTTCGTCAGTGATCTGCATTCATTAACATTGGTATTAAGCGATTTTTTTTAAATCACGAAAATATGGTGGTGGGTGGCCCACCCACCCACACCAGCACTTTTTATTTCAGGGGACACTGTGTGTTTTGAGTTGAGAGAGCTTAGCAGCTGAAATGGGTGAGGTCGTTTAGGTCGGCGAAGAAGGTCAAGTGTTCCGAGAAAGTCTGCCGGATATCGCCAAGCCCATCACGGGTGATACTGTTGGCAATGGCATCAATCACGTTTCCCACGTGCGCGAATATACAGGTGCAACCCCTGCCGGGAATCTAACCTAGCTCGCCTTGATGGGAGGCGTGCGCTCTGGTAGCTGTGCAACTGCTGTCGGGAGGATGGTGCGAAGTATTGAGCGTGTCCGGTCCTGTGTCGGTGCCAAATAATCATTATAGAAAGGGTCTCCACCGCCACGTTTCGTGGTTCTCTGGGGTGGTGATTATCGCAGTGTTCACATAACAGTTTGTAAATATTTATGCATCGAGAATAGGGCTTGCATTTATTGCTGACGTCATTTTGATGGAGTAAAGAAGTACTTTTTTTCTGGTGAAGGACTGGGGTATGATGTTGAGAACTTTTACTTGTATTCGCATGGGCTCGTTTTCACCCTAGGGCGCAAGGCATTATTAACAAACATGAGGATCTGCCTGAACGTAATTGCCATGATTCTAACCCGATTTGATGCATATTTACAATTATATATTCATAATCTGATCGTGATCTCTGTTATACCCGACAGTAAGGTTTTAATATTAGATTTTTTTCGTAAATATAAAGTGAAGTTTATCCATCATGCTTGGTATCGATGGCAGTAGTATTTCAATTAGTTTCTGAGTCGATACATATCAGGGTTCATGGGAGGCTATTTTTGCATGACATGATCCCCCATCAATACCCCTGCTAATCATAATCGAAGCGATGCTGCTCGCTGTGTGTTGTGAGAATATTCTGTAAATAAATCAGGTAATAGTGAGTCATATCTGAGTGATTTTTCCTAAGTTTCTTCAGCGTATATGAGATTTCGTTCTGGCTCTAAGAGTTGCGGAAAAGGGAAGAGCCATGTATACAATAATTAAGACAGTGTTGATGGTGAAAACAGTGGCAATTTTGTGACGTCCTCACAAATCTCTTCGCCGGTTTTGCTGAAAAAAGTGTCTTGAATAATGCAGGAGACGATAAAAACACCGAATACATATTTCCTGAAGACTCCATTGAACTCGTTGATAGACTCAGACATTTGATTGCCTTGCACAGTAAGGAGATATCTTTAATCATCGGCGAACTTAAGGAAAGATATATTTAATCATCGGCTAACTTACATCGAATGAAACCATTGTGTACTATCCATCATCTCCAAACATCAAAGAAATGCAAAGATTGAATGCATTGAAAAAGGAGGATAATACATTTATGTGTTCTTAGTTGTGCACATTTAAGTTATTGAACGTTACCTTACTGCGTTCCTCACAAACTTATTATTTCAGTGGAGTATAAAATCGAATGCAATGGTCTGTTATAAAAAAAATTGAACGAGAAAGTGCGTTATGGATAATATGGTTCAATCTGAAGTATTATGTCTTTCTCTGGCTGTTTAAGTCGGCTGAGTTTTGTTTGACAAACAAACGAACTGAGGAAGGAATGTTTTGAGGAATGAAAGGGTAAAAATCTGGGAGCCACCCTGCTGGGAATCGAACTTGTCTCGTCGTGTTGGGGGGGGGGAGAGATCGAGTGAAGAATGTGCTGGTGTTGAGGTGTATAGATTCAAAAATGTGTGAACAAAAGAAAGGATTCTGTACGCGTACTCGTGATGGGAAACGAGAGCTCTAGCCACTGCAGTCCCCCTCTTATGTTACAACGTGGAAGAGGTCATCGTTGCAAAATGGGCCAGGTGTGCCGTTTTCGATGGGGAGCCTGAACTAAGTGTCCAAATCTTCATAATTTCGCAGATTGCAGTTACAGTAGGCCTTCTGGCCTGAGTAATCTCTCCTGCAGCCTATTGCTTATGTACTTGTACTCCATCTAATGCTTATGTACTTGCATTATACAAGATTTTGTATCTTCATGACATCACGAGGGGCTGATAGAACGCAAGTATACTAGCAAGCATCAAAACTCTTTCTGGGCAAGATGGAAGTGCACAAAGTTTGTCGTAAAAAAGAACACCAATAATGGGTGATTTAGTTCTCGCTTCTGACCTTTCTAAAATTTATCGTTTGTATGTCTATGTGATACACTGCCGTACCTGGGCTGAAACATTGCCAACATGCGTATGCATCTCAGCAGGTTCATAAAGAACTAAGGTATATTTTATAATCGGTATTTAGCGCTTATATTATGACGCGTACTGTGTAATTTTAAAACATTTAGATTACGGGACTGGAATTTTTTTTTTTTCCCATGGTCAGATTTTTGGTGTGTGAACATAGACGTTTCCTCTGAAGGTTCAATAATAATACAACTTAAATTACTAGGGTTTTTTCACCTCGGAATATCGCTTCGATTAGGAAATATAAATATGTAGCACTGTTCGGGGAATGAAGTGTATTATCTTAAGTTCGTTACTGGGCAATTTTTTCCTCCTAGTTCTGTAATGGGTGGCTTGTTTTCTCTTCCCTTAATTTGGTTCCATGCGCTCGTGCGTGTGTGTGTGTATGTGTGTATAAGATAAAACAGGATCAGATATATCTCTTAATGGAGCGAGCGCACACGAATGTATGAGAATACAGAAATTTGTTTGTCGAAGGCAACTGTTTTTTTATGATTTTGTACTTGTGGTGGGTGTACCTTTACTGTAGCGTCTCCTCACAGTATATAATATTTTCCCTGCAAAACTTACTATGTGTGCATTATTTATGCGTTTGAAGAGTTTTCCGTGCTGACCATGTTTGATAGAAAAATCGCCATACATGGAGTAACCATATGGGTATTTTTCCCCCGTTGCTTAAATTTCCAATTGTATTGATTTTAAACTTGGGAGGAAATGTTTTTAATGATGAACAATGTATATGCCTGGTTCAGGGGAAATGCATGGGATCCTTCACTGTGCGTATCGCGTACCGTTAGGGGTAGCGAAGTGGTTTTAACTGTGTTTTTGGGTTTTACGAGCCATTATTACTTTATAGAAAGTTGGATAACGCATCCGTGCACGACACATGATTTTTTTCCAAATACGTGATTTATTTTTTTAAATAATTACGTTTGTACACGTAAAATAAATATACGTTATGTTAGTGGCGGCTAGAGTCTCATTAAATATTTTTTCTTTAAATTATAACATAACTTATAAAAAACAATTTTCTGTATCAACAGTGTTTTTTTTTAACTTACGTGAGACGGACATTACTCTTGATAAAATAATTGTTTAACACATTTTTATTTATTAACACAAATTACAATATTATTATTCTGCATAATACAAGTAATACTTTTTTACACGCTTTTCTTCTCTGAGTCTTGGAGGACATTACACACCTGATATTTTTTTTTATGTTCAATGGGTTCCTCAGAGGGTTTTTTTTTTTTTTTTTTTTTTTTAATGTACCGCGGGTTTTTATAACATTACAATCTTAGGGCTTCGGCGTTGCATGGGGCACAGCAATATCTTTGATTTTTGCACTCGTGAAGTCTTGTGGCGTACGTCTCGACAAACTGTCGAAACGGCGGGCAGCGGCAATGCTTATGAAGGACTACAAAGTTCATTCCGGTGGGGCACTCATTGTGAATCGCCGACTCTTGGCGTCTTCCATACACATACACGGGGTNCAAACTGTCGAAACGGCGGGCAGCGGCAATGCTTATGAAGTACTACAAAGTTCATTCCGGTGGGGCACTCATTGTGAATCGCCGACTCTTGGCGTCTTCCATACACATACACGGGGTAATGGGGAATTGTGGCAGAGTCCAGCATTGCCGGAATTTCCTCGTACGGAATATTCCCCTCGTCCCACCTTAGTCCCTGCGTTTCGTACGTCTGTAGGTGTTACGTCTTTTGCATGATGCGGTCGAGGTACTGCCATGGACACGACGGTAAAAAAGTGAAAACTTTTGTTTTATCGTCTTTGTCATTGTACGAGATGGCAAACTGCTTGATGGTGTAAGAGTCCAACGAGCAAAATCCTTGGATGTTGCAAAACATTTTTTTTTTTTCAATGTATGTTTTTTGTTATATAAAAAAATTTTGTTACCATGTGCACACAGAGTTTTGAAATTTTTTTAACAAAGTCATTTAAAACTTTATTGGGGTACATACACATCGGGCACCTGTGTTCTGGGTTGGTTTCCACGCCAGGTAGTGCTTGCCAGTAAATTTCTTGAAGGGGAGCATCTTCTACGAGTACAACTTGCGAGTAAATAACTTACACGTGGACGTCGTCTTCTACGAGGAGGGCGTCTTCAACGGAGAAGTCGTCTTCCACGTACGCAGACGTCGCGAGGGCTGCTCGGCTGGCCTTGCACCAACCCCTACGATGCGGCGTGTCGGGAACCAAGGTGGTGCAGCTCTCGAAACACTCTTTGCACGGGAGGCAGTCCCGTATGTCTTCGTCCTGCTGCAGGTAGGCTGGCAAATATTTGAATACGGTCGAAACTTCGTAAGGTACGTAGACCAGGAGAAATTCTTTCGGCAGGTACGGTAACTTGTCCCGTTTGTCCAAGGCACTAAGCGAGCGCACCCTTCCAAATGCCAAAATGACAGAAAGGATTTTATGGCCGCTCGGACAACACGCGTACATTTCTAAGAGCGAGAAAAGTGACTGATTTCCCAAGGGCGCTCAGGGTGCATCTTATATAGAGTTTTTAAGGGGAAAAAATAGTCCGCACTCGCGATTAAAGTAGGCCGCCGATTGGTCGGAACGAAGGATTCCAAATACGCACGAGCAATTAGCCAATCCAAGAGATTGTCACGTGACGTGGTTAGCCAATGAGAATCAGGGGTGGGGTGGAGGCCTGCCGACTAATTGGTCGACCGAAGATGAATAGTTGGTGGAGGGGATGATTGGAGTGGAGCAATTAGCCATTGAGAAACAAGAGTAGAGAGGAACCGACTAATTGGTCGAACGAAGGTTTCCAAAAACACTGTAGTAGTTAGCCGATAAGAAAAAATTGGCGGAGCAATTAAATATATTGGAAAGGGGTGGGCATTAGCCGATGAGAATCATGGGTGGGGCAATTTGTCAATTATATATATTGGAAGGGGGGGTATAGGGGGCCAGTCGTTTGCTGGACGCGGTGCTGGGGACAGCACCAGCAATGTAAAACAAATGACAAACGAAAATAAAACAATATGGTGGTCGAACGAATGTGAAATACAAACTCCAGTAATGTATAAACAAATGACAAACGAAAAAAAACTAAGATGGTGGATGGTGGCTCTAACGCCTACGAAGATGGGGGACTGTACCTACCAAGATGGTGGACGGCTGCACCTACCAATACGGCGGACTACGCCGACCAAAATGACTGACGGCTGCACCTACCACGATGGCGGACGGTGTCTGTGACGCCTACCAAGCTGGTGGACTGCACCTACCAAGATGGTGTAATGAGTATTGGGGGAGAGGAGTGTGGGGGACCTCCGGAAATGTAAGTTTTTAAAATACATTTTTTATATTTTTAAATATAATTCTTTTATAAATAATTTTTTGTAATTTTGTTGAATTTTTTTGCTCAAAGGTCACCGGGGTCAAGGCCAAATGCCAAGGTCAAGGTCACATGTATCCTATACGACCACCGGCTGACCGGAATGACAGAGCACGAACAGCTCCAACGCTGCGGTCCCAGGTCCCGACGTGCCAAAGTCGCCATAATCCCTCTACTTATGTTTATCAAGATCTCCATCCCTTACGCCCTAATCCTATTGTAACAACACTTATAAGAATATTTTGATAGAATTGATCATTATGCTGGCACGTTGGAACTTAACAGGATGTACTGATATTGCAGATTGTCGTGTTAGCGTTTGAAAAATGAACTTAAAGTTTATTTTTATGTTCGTGCTTGGCAAAAAGTTTTGATATCATTCGTCACAGAGTTGGCACTTGTTAGGATGGGTTTGCGGTGACGGTCAGGATTTTGGTAGCTGTCAGAACGTATTGGCAGAGTTAGAGATATTGGCGTTTGTCATATTGGATTATCAGAGTTCTTGATGGCGTTGGTAAGCCTCTACTTTTCGTAATTGGTTGGTGGTACGTATTTCAAGGTTATTGCACGTGCCATGATGTGTTGAGAGCGCGAGAGTCTAGGCGAATGTACTTGTCGTAATGTGTAGCTGATGTAATGTGTTGAAAGCACGTAAGTAAGGGGTCAGCGTTGCTGCCGACAGCCCTCGCTAGCAGAAAGGGCAGACAGGGCTGCTGTTGTGTCGGCAGGTGGGGTGGCTCAGAGCGGAGGACCAGACGATACTCGCGCTGCACGGCAAGGTGATCACGCACAACTCCCGCATCACAGTCTCGCACGACCTGCACAACACGTGGCGGCTGCACATCCGCCAGGTGAAGGAGGCGGACCGCGGCTGCTACATGTGCCAGATCAACACCAACGTCATGAAGAAGCAGGTCGGCTGCGTCGACGTGCAGGGTGAGTGACGCGCAGGCGACACTTGGAGAACACTTTGTCCCCCTTTAACTACCAAGTAGTGCATCTTTCCAGATGTCGATGTTTATACATTAAGTATATTTCACCCCATATTGAAAGCAGTTGAGTGGAGTGGGAAGATTCGGGTGACACTTAACATTGAGCAGCACTGGGACGCAAGGTCAGGGGAAACTGGAGATCCCCGAGAAAACTCGCCGATTAGCGACATCGTCCGGCACGATTCCCGCATACGAAAATCCGGGGGCGACCCTGCCGGGAATCAAACTCGGTTTTCCTTTTTGAGAGGCGAGTAGTCTAACCACTACACCACCGCGGCCCCTATTCAAATAAGGATATTCTGAACTCCCGATAAAAACTTCATAAGATTATTCGTTATGGAAAATGATGTAGAAAGCACACCACCTATGAACCAACGTGATTATTAAAGAAGAGAGGCAACCTTGGGAATTGGCAATCAGAGTTGGTTATCTGCAACATTCCAGAAACTACGTGAGGTGAAACAACATATTCGTGAATAGTGTTAACACGATTTGATATTTGCCATTTGTGAACATGTCATTGGTAATATAATCGCCCACCATTACGAAGTTATGGTTGTAACTACCGGCTCTAGTAAACAGGTTACATATCTAGTTTGCAACTAAGAGGCACCCTTTCAAAGGCTGTATGTATGTTTTCTCCAGGACCAAGACAACCTCTTGCGTTACTTTCATGTAAACATGATTATTACGCCACGACAATCTGTAAACACCGACAGGTAACACATTTGTTGGCTAATATCATGGCACCCATTAATTTTCTAATGACGGGCTATGTTATTACCCGCCAAAAGTTCACACATGGCAGATATTATATCAGACTAGCGCTATTCGCGAATTAGTTATGTTCATTTCGTGTATTATCTGACATTTTGCAAACAACTAATTTTAATCTCCAATTTTCAAGGGTATGTCTTTTTATCAATTATCACGTTAGGTTTTCTACCCAATTTTCCGTAACGAATAATTTAAGAACGATTTTTACCTGTACAAAAAGCTAAAAGAAAGATAAAGCTTCACTAGTATGATGTGCGTTTTTAGTAATTCTCACTTAAATGCCAGGGTGCAAATTAGAGAACAGATTACATTCTAATCGATTATATATTTCACTTAGGAGTGAAATGTATGTATATAGCTTATTACACTGTATTCAAAAATCCCGCCCATGGAATCTTCTTTCCGATAACAATAACTGAAACGAATGTACAGCAGCTTTTACAAGTTGCAAAACATGTGCAAAACTGGTCCCACCTTTCGTCAAACCACGTTGTCATTAACTTTGCCAAGGACAGCGGATCTGTCATACTTTTCCAAACTGTTGTCAATATGAGAATCATGTTATTGTCGAAAACGTCTTTGTACGTGCCTGAGTTTATTGACAGGCACAAACCAATTGAAACAAACCCAGACCATTACGCTACCTTCACCGGAATCTACTGCTGACAAAAGACGCTAGGGTAAGTACAATTTACCAGATCTAGTTTTTTGGTTTAGGAACTCATTACTGTAAAGCTGGCGTTTGCCGTATTTCATCTAGGTTATCTTACGTGACTTGAGAGATTCGATGAATTTATTTACAATCTTCAGCGCATTTGGGAGTGACGTGAAATGTAGATGGACCAGTGACGAAGTGCAAGGGCGGGGGGAAACGGTAGACTTCCGAAAAAACCCAACGGCCAACAATGCCATCTGCCACGTTCTCCAAATACGAAACTCAGGAAGTGACACCGTCGGCAAATCGTTTGTCTAAGTCTGCGTTTTCATTGTGTTCATTGACAAAACATTAGGTTAACCGATTTACGTTTCCTGCGTACGTCCCCAACATTGACTCGTCCATAACTAATACAACTGCCAAAGTCACATGGTCAGATGAGCGTGTTTCTTTACATTTTACTTTTTAAAATACCCACCCTTTTGTATGAATGAAGTACTACGACTAACTAGAATATACTCTAGCTGCATTAAAACGACGTTAAATGAAGTGTCCAAACATCTCAAGAGTTCCAGCCTCAATTCCTACCCACGCTGTGTTTGATAAAGATACTGCTAGGAAAGCAGTCCAGTGTCGGAATACATCGAGCAAGGTGGCGCAGTGATACCACAACTGGACTCGCATTCGGAAGAACACGGGTTCGATTCCCGGTCCGGTCATCCTGATTCAGTTTTCCACGGTTTTCCGAGATCACTCTCTCCGGACGAATGCTGGGGTGGTTCCTTACTACAAGCCACGGCCGATTCATCCCCCGTTCCTGCTACTCTGAGCAGCTTGCTCCCTCTCTATTGACCTCGCGGGCGGCGAGAAGTTAAGGTTAGCTAGTATCCCTTTCATCCTGTATTTACTTTGTTTCGCCGAAGCCTACTCTTCAGATTAAATGCTTCAAAAACAGTGCTGTCAGGGTATATGGCATATCTTAATAGATATTTTTTAAGTTCACAATATTTTTAGTGTGTCGTTTTTTTTTACATCTGTAACCGTAATAAAGGTTACATCATTTTGATTTTTCAGTCTCACGTGAGAAAATAGAGGCTTAAATCAGTCCATCCTGGTTTCTGGAATTATGTAAAGTAATTATGTATGCAATATTACGGTTTTAATTTCAACATTAAATCTTTACACCAAGATATAAAGAGATATAAAAACATAAGATAGTTACGATACTTCCACCTTCTAAGCCCAACCTACCTAGGGGTGGTGGTTGTAGTAGCGGCTAGAGCGCTTGCCTGCCACCTAGGCGATCCGGGCCTGATTCCCGGCCGGGTCGCCCCCGGATTTTCGTACGTGGGAATCGTGCTTGACGATCCCGCTGGTCAGAGGGTTTTCTCGGGGTTCTCCGGTCTCCTTATCACCCTCGCCGGCTCTCACGACCTCGATGTTGAGAGTACAAGTGTCGGGAGACGGAGAGTGGCTACCACGCAGCTCGCATGCTCGAGGTGTGTGTGTGTGTGTGTGTGTGTGTGTGCAGTGCCGCCGGACATCGTATACGAGGACACCAGCACGGACGTGTCGGCGCAGGAGGGCGAGAATGCCAGCCTGGTGTGCAGGGCGAACGGCAACCCGGCGCCGCGCGTCACTTGGCGCAGGGAGGACGGCCAGCACGTCGTCGTGAGGAAGGGCCCACGCGAGCTCTCCACAGGTCCGTCACCTAAGTCGTGCCTCATCTAAGTAGTCCCTCGTCTAAGTCGTCCCTCGTCTAAGTCGTCCCTCATCTAAGTCGTCCCTCATCTAAGTCGTCCCTCATCTAAGTAGTCCCTCGTCTAAGTCGTCACTCATCTAAGTAGTCCCTCGCCTAGGCTTACCAGACACCATGGAAAAGGACGACATTTCATAAAAAAAAACAGTAATTTTATTAGTGCTGCAATATATTCATAGTATATTCAAGTTATCTTAACACTTTTTTAATCAAACCTTTGAAAAATCACATTATTATGACGTGTTTGGTTGTTTCCTAAATACATTATGTATCACACGCATTTTATACTTGTGTTAACATAAAGTTATCTTATTTTTGGTTAAAGAAAACTTTTACTTACATGTAATATACTAAATATATTATATCATTTATAAATAATATAAATAAAAACGGAGATAAAATAGGTATGTTTTTAATGCCTAGTAAGAAATAGTTCTCATCCAAAAATATTATTAAACTGAGTGCGCACGAATTCAGTGCGTTGTCCCTTTAGTGTAATTTTCTAGAGTTACACTTAGTTTGCATGAGACGGAGGAATCGCCTGATAGTAGAACTTTAGCGGGGCTTCATAATAATTGGAAGTGGGTATTAATGGACTATATACAAAAGAAAACCATGTATTAATTTTTTTTTCGCACATAGGTTTTCTTTAAAAATTAAATTTTGGAATTGGAAATACCTTATTAACGGCTTCCAGTGCTATGCCTGAAGGCTTATTAGGAGATGGCGTACAAACTAACTTACGACCTAACAAACTAGCACCGATGTCTTACCGAGGATTCGAACCCAGAGCCTGTCGCACCGCAGACCGGTGGTGCACCAACCAACTGCGCCACGGCAGGTCGGCTTTAAAATATTAAGAATAAAGCATAGTTAAGTCACTGGTATTTTAAGTAAACAATTTTCAAAAGTTAAACTAACACACAAAATGATATTCCCATTATGAATTAACACAAAATAACACCTCAAAGAAGGCATTGCGTCACCTGTAATTTGGTTGCTCATGAAGGATGTTTTGCTGGGACAGTAGGCGCATTACAAATATACGTCAGAATGGCATGCGTGATGTTCTGTACATACAGTGTGTATTTTCTTCCCATATTTTCTCTTGGGCCGTGAGCAACCGAGTAACTCCGTAGCCCGGTTGGTGTAAAACTTTTTTTGAGAAGTGTGCAAAAGCGAAGTACCGGGAAAATAAACTTATATGTTTGCGGTTGGTTTACACAAAACATTTTAATACACATGCTCTGCAGTATAAACAATGAGTCTAAATGAGAAATATATTAAAGACTACGTAAACACGGTTCACATGATTTATAAAAGTATTTTTTATCAGGTCAAAAAATATGGCTGGACGCAAAAAAAATATGCTTAAAAAGGAGGACTTGTCCTCCTTTTGACGGACCTCTGGTAACCCTAAAGACAAATAATATCCACAGACGAAATAAGATTTGTTTATTCCAAGTAGGTCCTCATATTTTTTACCACCTTTCAGAAACATGCGGTGAATTTAAATTCTGCTAGTAGTCTACTGAAACGTGAAATGCGATTCGATTGAGTTTAGTCACAAAAATGAATTAGACTTGAACAGAATACTGTTCACACAACATAACATCACAGTAATAAAAACATTTTTCAAGGCCATTTCGCGCGATCAAATTTTGCTTCAAATTATATCCTATTTTTATTGAATTCATTTCCTTGAACATCCGACGTCATTTCGACGTCACAGCCACGACCGTTTTTACCTTTCAAGAAACCGAATGGTTAATTTCTTTAAAAGATTTAGATATTTTCTTGAATTAAATTTTTTATCCACCAATCAAAATCGTTCTCGGTGAAATGTGTCAATAAAAATGAAGTTACATGAGGAGTATATACAAATTAAATAACAAATTATATTAATTCATTGCAGCATAAACACAGAATATTTGAACCGTAACTCAGATAGTACAGTGCACTCTACACATGGGCCTATTTTTCAATTAGATATTTTTATATGGTTCTTGAAAACCGAAAAATTGTTGGTTTTTAAAAGCTCTTGTAGTGTAGTAGGTACAGTTTATTGATAACATTTGTAGTTGAAATATACTGACACTTTTCAAACTTATTTATTCTGTTAACATGAGTGTCATTATGCCGCGTTTCATGATAATCAATGTCATTACTTATAAGGCACATTAATAATAATAATAATAATAAGGCTTCTGTTGAGAAATTAATAGATTTGTATCAGTAAAGGAGTCNATAAGGCTTCTGTTGAGAAATTAATAGATTTGTATCAGTAAAGGAGTCACTTGTATGTAGTTTTCTCATTAGCGTATAAAAATATACAATTAACGAAGCTTTAAAAAAATCTGTTTTTCTTTGCCTGAAATACGCCATTATGCCACGAGCAACTGTAGCCTGAAGATTATATATTTTCCTTCGTTTCNCATGAGTGTCATTATGCCGCGTTTCATGATAATCAATGTCATTACTTATAAGGCACATTAATAATAATAATAATAAGGCTTCTGTTGAGAAATTAATAGATTTGTATCAGTAAAGGAGTCACTTGTATGTAGTTTTCTCATTAGCGTATAAAAATATACAATTAACGAAGCTTTAAAAAAATCAGTTTTTCTTTGCCTGAAATACGCCATTATGCCACGAGCAACTGTAGCCTGAAGATTATATATTTTCCTTCGTTTCCNGTTTTTCTTTGCCTGAAATACGCCATTATGCCACGAGCAACTGTAGCCTGAAGATTATATATTTTCCTTCGTTTCCTTATTTGGTTTTATTATCAAGCAATTTTTTTAATACAAAGCAGCCAAAAAGTATACAATTTTCAATTATATGTTGTTTTCTAAACTTTCTTTACTACGATTTTGTTACCAAAACAGTTCAAGGTTTATTTTATAGTGTGAAATGTCTATCGAAGCTTTCAAGTTTCCAATTAATTTTTTATCGAAAAAGGTTTCTTTTATGTACATGTGAAACTATTTCTGCATTCAGTAACTTAAATTCAAATTATTGACTTCAATGAAATGTTTGATCGCGTGAAAAAGGCTTTACTATCACGCACACGCCACGGTTGTGGCGGCAGACATTGAAGCTGTCACTTGCGGAGTACGCTCAGATAAGAGGTCGGCACTTCTTCCTCTTTGTATGCCTAGTTCCTCTGTGCTCGTGTCCTCCCACTAGAGTCCAAAGAGCTCCACGCCGTGGTCTGTATATCGTTCTGAGCACTGAAGTTAGTGATCACGGCCACCACGCGACACTCTAGGTCAGGGCTCGCAACCTCGCTCGTAGCTCCTTTCTGAACGTGGTCGGAAACTTGGTCATTAGGAAACGAACACACAACTTCGGCAAGCAGTCTGGAATCAGCTGCTGCACCGCCGTGTTATTGGGTGTTGATTTTGAATTACTCTGTTGCTCTCTGTCAAACACAAAAATAACTCCTTTTTTCTATTTATTAATTTGCATTATTTTGCCTTGATGCTTGTTTAGATGACCTGGAAATATTTCAACAACCTGAAGTGCCAAGGCAGAACAGCTAGGAAAAACATGATCAAAACTTCCGCGTCTGGAATATGTACACTGTGCGCGTAACACATGACAAACTTTGAATTTGGATTTCAGGTTGTATTCATTTTGTATCATAAAAATATTATACAAAATTAAATGTTAATTTTTATTTTTAATCGCATTTGAACAGGCCAAACATGTAACTAACTGTCCGTTGCAAGCGACTTCACTTTCAATCATTCATTGCTCAAATTTTTTAAAGGCAGATTTAAGCTTGCAAATCTTCTACGTTTCTTTCAGTAGAGTAGTATGAAAATAATTCTTCCGACACTTTCAAGTTGGCAAATCTCGCGATATTTGTGCTCTTTATCGTTCACAGAAACGTTCTCTCGAGTGTTATTGTGTCAACATGTTTCCGAACCTTTCCATGTTTATAGAATATATTAATGACTACATAACAGGGTCCTCAGTGGCCGTAATCGCTAATTAAATGACGAGGAGTTCAAACTGACGATAGTTTGTCACCCAATTAGGTTGTTCGAATCCTGCAATTACGGGAAGATAGCGTCGTTTTTAGCACTTCTTTGCTCAGCTATGTGACTTAAACCCCACTACACATTAACCTAGCTCGTTTTACTTTAAACACAGAGATCTAGAACTACCTATACGGCCACTCTGGGCATCATTTGTCCCAGTATTCATCTAAGTAGCTGTACTTGCACAAGAGCTGCCGTAATTTAATTGTAAAGAAATAATGCAGTAGGCAAATATAATAGGCATTACTAGCCATAAAAATGGGACAATTTAACACTAGCCAAAACGATCTTCTTGCGTGACTACAGTGGCCTACTGGAATACAGTCGCTTATGGTTGGCTAATTATGCATTTGACAAGTTGACAAGTATAAAATTTCTGCTGGCGAAGCTCAATCTGCTATTCAGGCCTGATCTCATTAGCTCTGGCATAGTCTACTGAACACTCAATAAATTCACACCAAATGCCTCATGGTTGAGTTCCGGTTAAACCCTCCATGTGTTAGATGTGCAAAGCATACGATGCGTTGTTGTGAAGACATGACAGTTGGAGAGTTCGTAAAATTAGACGTAACACGAAAGATGTGTACACCAATGTTTATAATAAAAAAACGATAACCTAGCAATAACAAATATACCTGTATTGAGGGGGAAACAAGTTCGTATTTCTGATTTTCTGAACTATCCTGAAAACTGATTGCGCAGTGCAACTATGAAACTTTTTTATCTGAACCGGTTTTCCGTAGTCGAATATACACAATTGAGTATTTGATGATTTTTCAGAGAATTCAGTTTTAATTAGGTCTCCTTAGCTTTGAGGTAGCTAGCCGGAAGACAGTTGACTATAAGTCGATTTATTAAAATACAACGAAGTCTAAAATTAAAGCGATCGCGACGTCGCCCAAAAATAATGTAAGACCAACATTCACGTTTGTTCAGGTGATTTCTAACTGGCTACGAGAAGGTAACCTTTTTGCCATATCTCAGCCTGCACAGTGTCGTGATTGATTTCAGTGGAGAGTCTGAGTGGTAACATCCTGCACTTCTGGCGACTGGACCGCAGGCAGATGGGAGCATACCTGTGCATAGCATCCAACGACGTCCCACCATCCGTCAGCAAGAGGATCACACTCAACATAAACTGTACGTATTTGCTCTCATGTCTGTCATGTGTTGGTTATGTATGGTATCAGTATCAACAGCCCACTGTATTATGGTACCTGGTAGCTCTTTGGAGTTTCCTAATGGCTCGTAAAATGGTTTAGTAGTTTTAGTGTTAAGGAATGATATTATTATCTCATTGCATTCTCTTGTGTGGTATATTTTAAAGGACTGGATGGATACGTAGTTTTAATTATTTAGTTGCAGCCAAGGTTGTGCACATGGAATATACCCTTAAAATCACTTGCAATGCACAACGATACAAAACAACTATCAAATAACATGACAAACAATAACTCTTGATGAACAAATGCGTAATAAAATACGTCGAAACTTCTCATGTAATTACCAGGAAACAGATGTGTAGACCCAATGTAGGCTCGGGGGTAGAAGCTACCATTTAGTAAAATATAAAAATAAATGTGAGTTTCAAAATTTTAATTTTAATTATTACTTGTTCAAAAGAAATAAAATTGAAACAGTTTATTGTTTACGTATATAACAATTGCATAAGGAAAAAAACTGTTCCCTTGCCTGCCTTGCCAAATAACTCATTAATTCCAAAAATATGTTCCTCCAATTAACAAGTTACATTTGGGGTTCAAAGTTCGATTCAGAAAAGTATACACTGCATTCAATCGGTGAGCAGAGTACTCATAAAAGTTATCTGGATACTCTTTAGGCATTAGTCTTAACGAAATAATTAAAAATGTCAACTCTAATTTAATACAACTGAAAATAANTCTGGATACTCTTTAGGCATTAGTCTTAACGAAATAATTAAAAATGTCAACTCTAATTTAATACAACTGAAAATAAGAGCTTCTTGCTTAGTATTATCGCCTGGGGTGGAGTACAATTTAGATGACAAGTTTATTTCTGATGTCTAGCATTTTGCCGCAAAAATCACACAGATGGTGATATTCCATACCTAACTAGGCTTCTTTAACCTTGCAAAATTACGTCCATCAAACATATTTGTATCTCTTATTTTCATGCTCGCTGCTGGAAACATGTTATTATCACACGTTAACACAATATTGTCAACTGACAAAACACTTAGGCATTAAATTAAAGTTTATCACATCGGCATAATTTTTGCAACTGAACTTGATGTCGTTTAGTTATAGAAGAAGGAAGCCAAGGCTATTTATTCCCTCTTTCCCGAGGTTTTGGCGCAAATTAATGCAATCATCATCAACTTCCTTTCCAGATAGTCTTGGTATGAGATTTTACATAGCTGCCAAATACGTTTTGTCTGTCAAAAATATGTTGGCCGTCTCTCTCTCTCTCTCTCTCTCTCTCTCTCTCTCTCTCTCTCTATGTTGCTATATTTGTTATGTCCCGCGCATCACCAGTTAAGGGCGTGCGCATTCTTTGTCACATTCAAACTGCAAATACACTTCTAAAAATAACAAAATATATAATTTAAACAACAATTCTCATATAATAAAGCATTTTACAAAAACATTTACTCATGTGTATTACTTTCCTTAATAAATAAACATAATTTGCAATGCGCGAAACGTATTTTTAAAGAGCGCCTGTCATAACACAAAATGGAATGGCGACAAAGTCATGAAAAAACCAAGACCTTCATGTGAAAATAAATAAATACCCTACAAAACACGTCCAGACATGTTATACTAAAAGTAAACAAACAATTAAAATAAAACAAACAAATAATACTATACACTGGTTTTGAACTCGTGCTACTTAACTCGGTATTTGTACACCAACCATTCATTCTTGAGGTCCCTATTACGAGTCCAAACTCTGTAAACCCCAAGATTATTCGGGCAGCATGACAAATACAGAAATCGAAACTCATAAACGAAGGTTTCCTCAGAGTACTCCAGTTTCGTCACCTACTTGAAATTTTCTTCAGGCTGTCCATCGTCTTTCCATAGGGCAGAGCAGTTGCTTGTGCCTTACACCAGCTTCCTGTTATCCACGTAGACTAGCTGATGGCCCAACTTCATATCTGTATCTCACAATACCAACCACTGTTAAGGCTTTGCTTAAGCTCGCAGCACAAGCTCTAGTGCGCGGACCTGTATGTCAGTTGGTGTGCTAGCCGACATAGCAGAATGCTAATAGTCCTACCAATATGAATGCTAAACACATCTCGTTTTCCAGTAACAGTATTTTTATCAGGTTTTGGAAGAAACGAAAAAATGTGTTTAGTTGTTACAAGGTTAACTGTTAACAAAGAAAATATGCAATGTGACAGCCACTTTTGCATGTATATGCTGAATGAAGAACAATTTTCTTTAGATGTGAATGAAGTGACAGACGGCTTGTAGAGCTGCTTGCACTGTCAAGATGGCAAATTATAACGATCCAAGCGACTTTGTGTTCGACCATTTCAAGAGCGTGCCTCGATTTCAAGAATCTCGGTAAAGCATCGAACGAACATACGACAGCAGTGTGGCTGTTGGCGAATATTAAGACGTTTTTAATTTTAGATGTTTAATACTGCAGCAGATAATATTGGGATTTAGTGCTGGGGCCTCCACGAGCATCAGTGTGATGAGTGTGCAATATACTCTGAATGATATGGACATCAGTAGCCTACGCCGAACTCGAATACGATCGGTAACTACATGGCACAAAGCTATGCGCCTATCTTCTGGGCTCAGAAACTACGCCATTGGACAACTGACGACTGAGAACGCACTGACTGTGCTGACATGTTGCGTTACCAACCATAGACGAGACCACAGGGCTATGCAAAGGACCACCCATTAGGAAAGCGTTAAAACATGAATATTCTCCACTGTGGTTTACAACCCCCATACACACGATGAAATTGTGAGCCCCAAAATATTTTTCGTTTTATTTATTTGTTTTATTTTACTAGAAGAATATTGGCTCTAGTGTCCTTGAAAGAAATATTGCCAACTCTCGTCATGCCTATAAGGAAATAATTCGTGCAGACAAAAGAATCCGAGTGTGAACTTTTTCCTCATTTGTGAACATGTCCGGTTTTGTGGACACTGCAACTGTTACACTACACAGCCACGTTACTGAAACCTGCAACAAAAAACTTGGCTAGTTCGCCAAACTTTTGGCACCAGTTTCACATCTCTATCTTACATATAGTGGATATAAATAAAGTCTGTAATCAAGGAAAGACTTTTTGCACACTCTGCTCAGTCCCTTGGATCATTATGGAGGCGTGAGGAGCGGGTCAACAACCTCGGGGCGACAGCCAAGTGATTCGTCAAAATTTGCCATTTTTCCTTCTAAATTTGCCATTTTTCACTCAAACCCCTCTAAAATAACCATGTAGTTAAATGAAACCACCTGTTTGGGCCAAAAACAAGCAAAGGGAGTTCGAGGCTCTGAGTCAAGCCCAGCGAATCAGAAAGAACAGCAGTTATATTTGTTACACACTATGGGTCCCGACCGCCATTTTTGTTTACATTATGGACCCGAACCACTATGTTTACATTATCGACTCCGACCGCAATCTTGGCTTTCCATGACCTTGAATTGTGATGGCCATGGAATAACCTTGGGACTGAAATAATGGGAAAAATTATAATAATTTGGCAGAAGTAGTAAAAAATTACGAAAAATTGCATTATTGAAACCAACCACTATGTTATATTTCTGTGACGACTTTAGCTCTAAGTGACCTTGAATCCGAAAAATTATTAAATATCACAAAAAATATTGTAAAACATCGAATAAAATTTCGAAGAATAAAGTTTAAAAATTTAATTTTAATAAAACATTTTTAAAAATTAAGAACTTTTGAAAGTTTTGGGAAAATTAAATTATTATTTAAAGACTTGCAGGCAGGAGGAGCGGGTTTCAACTCTCGTTAAGTTGTTATGGAGCAAACTCACTCCCAGTACATCTACCAGCAAACGACTGATCCCCACCACTGTATTTCATAGGCTATTTTATCAGTAACCCCCCCCCCCCNCAGCATTTTTTCCACTAGAATGCACTGGTAACACATTTTTCAGCACCTACCACCAGAGAACACCCATGTCGTCCATTGCCAAACCTGTCTGCTAGAGTGCACTGTTTCACATAAAACCGATATGCCTCGAGAAACTTTATTTTCTTCATTGTTATGTGTATTACAGCTCCTCAACGCACATACACACTTAAAACAGTTACGAATCACACATTTTTTACTCCTCTCGTGACCTCATCCAATGCTATTTCTAATGGAGATCTCAACACAGTAGCAGCATGAACGTCTTGGTATTGGCAGTGTATTGTTCATGGTGTTCACTTGTAGGTCCTTATTGGCCAATGGTGCCATCATTGCATCAGTTACGGTACCATGCTAGTTTGCGATGTCATGATTACATCATTACTCATTACAGTAGTCCTAGTTACATGTCCATCAGAATTTTTCGAGAACAGCAATACAATTTTTTGCTTATCACGTCGAGGAACAAATCCTTTACACATTTTCAAATGTCAGTACGAGCGAACAGAGGATGACACTTATCACACCTATGTGACATAAGAGATGGTCTCATCTTATATTAATGCTTATTATACCATGTAACAGCTGATATTCGCAAAGGCTTCATCGCAGTTCTTGCAACAAAGTAGTGACAGTGGTGCAGTCATCACTGGTGCCATACACGAAGAAGTCGATGACATCACTAGTACCATGCTCGAAGGTGATGGCGGTGCTGCTGTAGGCGACCCACCCGAAGATGTTGATGACATTGCCATAGACCATATTGGTTATGGGATAGCCGAAGACATCACGTACTCAGAATAATAAGCCAACTGCAGAAGCGAAGCCAAATAAGCTAGACAAGACGATCTGTACTTTACTGCCACTGCCAGACGAATTGACATTCCTACAAGATACCATCCTACTAATATTATAAATGCGAAAGTGTATGTGTATGTTTGCTACCACTCAGCTCCATAACGGCTTAACAGATTTTGATGAAATTAGGTATGCAGGTACTTTAGGTCCTGGAATAGGACATAGGATACTTTTTATGCCGAAAAATTGTATGGTTCCTGTGGAATAACAACAAAACTTAATTCTGCAATGGCGGAGAACATGACGAAATATTTTTTTCCTCTGGTGTTAGAGTTTATCAGGCCGCCCAAGGACCTCTGAAATAGCTTAACGACTGCTATCAATCGATAACAACCGGTACCGAATATTTAGCGTGCCCTCCGAGGCCTGGAAGCACTCAGATGTTATGCCACTTAACGGTCACCCATCCAAATGTGTGCCGCTGGGAACGTTGCTTAACTTTGGTCATCGATTAAGATCCCTCAGCCAAGCGCAAAAAGTAGTACCTAGGTACACTTATTTCTAAAGCTACAGCTTGATGAAACTCACGTTTTGATTTTCATACATCGATGCTGGAAAACGGAAATGTGGTAACTACTCGATAGTTGCACAGATACACTCCAAAAACAATACCCTACTTTTTGGCTATCGGGTAAAAAATATTTCCTTCCTTTGGGTTGCCGTAATTAGTTAAAACCTAGGCCAACATAGTATAATTTTATAATTCAGTTTTCACATAAATGAATTGTCTTTTCGCAATTTATTTATAAGTGTATCGTTGTAAAACTCAACTGTACCCGGGCGAAGCAAGGCCGGTTTGCTAGTTCTTTATACATTCACAAAACCCACTGGTCTTTGGAATCTGATATCCAGACCAAAAAACCATCAATACCGACCAAACCAAACGACCATACCAAACATACCATCCGTACGGACTGTAAAAACCTACTGGCCATACCAAATATCTATACAAATTAACCAGGCCAACTGATCATCAACACTGGCCAACCAAGCCCAACCGACCAACAAGACCAATCAGATGACAAATCTCGCTCAGTCAATGCTACATCAAAACATTCCTCAAAAACATTCTTTAAAAATATTCCTCAAAATATTCTTTAAAAACATTCCTGAAAATTAAAAATCAAAATGAAAACTTAAAAGGAAACCTCGAAATTTAACATAAAAAAATTCAAATGAACCCTTAAAAAGAAACATCAAAACGAAACCTCGAAATTAAACCCCAAACAGAAGCCTCGCCAGCCATCAAGTTCGACTGGACATACCAATCCGCAAGTCCGAGCGATGGGCAAGACCAATTGTCACGACTAAATGACAAGGCCAATATGACTAACTGACCAACAAAGCTATGCCCTGCTAACTAATAAATATGGCCGACCAGTCATATCAAACGATTATACCATCTGGCCAGCCATGCCACTTGGCCGGCTATACCAACCAACCATACACACACCGGCCATGCCAGCTGATTATATCAACCATATCGCCCATACCGAACATACTAGTCATTGCAACCATGCCAAACGACTAAGACCGGTGGGCCATACCAACCATTAAGACCAAAAAATGAAAAGACTAATAGGCAAAACCGACCAACTGAACTGACCAACTGGACCAACCAAACTAACTCACCAGACCAACCAGCAAGAACCAAGACCTTCCGACTACTCCAACAAACCATACAAGTCAACCATACGAATCATACCGACTGGACATACCAACAGATGGCTTCCATCACATTAGGAATCTCTTCGCGAAAATTTTCACAAAACATTTCGCCTGTCGCGATCATGTAGCGAATCGAGTCATGATTATCGACACACGATCTGAACATGTCGCGAGCCACACCGCAAAACAAGGCTCGAACTACGAAAAATTCCTCAAAGCATATCGTTTACCATTTCGCGAACCAAAGCCCGAGCTACGAAAAATACCCCAAAGTATGTGGTGGGTCATGTCGCAAACCAAGATGTGAGCTGCGAAAAAAAAATGCCACAGAGCAAGGCCCAAGCCATGAAAAATATTTCAAGTAATGTCGTGAAGCACATATCGAGCCACATTACGAGTCCTGTCACGAGTCATCCGAGATGTTTCCATAGTCATACTTCTGTCATACAGCGTATGACCGATGCTGTTTGGCAAGCTATTGCCCAAAGAAGTTCCGGGCCATACGACCGGGCGCTGGATATCACACTATCGACACCGTATGCTTGCTAGCATGCCCACGACCAGCGATATTGCGCCACCTGATTGCGCTCGAATTGACGGCACACTCACCGACATCGTCGATGCACATCAGAATGTATCTCGTTTGCGAAGCACTTCGTGAAACTTGTCGCTAGCCGTTCACCTGGATGGTGAAACATTTCTGGTACTGCTTTAGTAAGGATCCTAGCTTACGGTCACAGAAGACATTTAATAGTCTATTCGCGGTTTCTTCACACTTTTTACATCAAACCTTTGAATACCAACCCATGTAGGTATGACGTATTTGATTGTTTCCTAAATACGTCACGTATCACAAGTGTTTTATACTTCTGTTAAAATAACAGTATTTTGTTTTTGGTTAAACTGGAATTTTACCTAAATTTTATCTACTTATTATATATATATCTATATTAATTTATAGTAAATATGAATTAAAATAGGGGGAAATAGGCATGTTGTTAATGCCTAGTAAGAAATACTACTTATGTAAAATATTATTATACTGAGTGCGCACGAATGTGGTGCGTTGTCCCTCTGATGTAACTTGTATGAGGCGGTTGAATATCCTGAAAGTAGAACTTCAGCAGGGCTTCAGAAAAGTTGGAAGTTACCATGAAGAAATTATACCATACAATTTTAATGTAAACATATGAGGGCACACTAATACCCACCTACACTCTTTGCGCAAACAGGGATCACAGATAATTTGAAAACAAGCAAATGCTATCATGTATATACATAACTTTTCATACTTTAATATGCTTGTTGGGATATAATTGGCTATATAGGCCTGGTCATTAAAGGGCTTCTAATGCATTCCATACATAATTAGTATTACATATAATCATTTGTTATTGTGTATACCGAACCCCGTCGCTAACACTGAACATCAACCGACGCATAATAGGTCACCTAGTTGCTCACACTGTTGGACTACGCTGCAAACACATCGCATGACAAACATTTAAGCGATGTATGTTTGACCATTTTTTCAGTGTAGAACCATCATACTTCGGACCTACAAGTTGCTGCTGACACCTGTCTTTATATCCATATATCCATATTAATAGAAGTAATTACGAAGAATAAAAAAGATGGTGGCAGAAGTGTATGAATACAAGAAGACGATACAACGTTGCTTCATTGCGTGCAGAATTAAAATTCTAAGCAATATCTGGTCATTATACAACATTTATATGAATGTCTGCAACGGATTTTGAAAGCATAGTGAACATATTGGGTCCAAAAGTTATGAAAGTGGAAACGAAGCCGAGAAGTGCAAGGTGGGCAGGTTGTAAAGGTGCAAACACACATGCGCTGCGCACCCTGTTCCATCCGAAGAAGCAATTCATCAAATCACTTCATCAATCATCAAAATGCATTACAAGTGCATGTTGGACATGGGGTGGACGAAACCGCGCACGCGGACGCCCACAAATGTTTTATGGAAAGTAGCTCTTGTCTTGCACGGTGAATGCTTTCCTGCAAGTTGTGTCGCTTTGGCCGATTTTGTGTCCCATAAGGCCTAGAAAAAAACTCTAAATAACTATGTTGAACTCATATGTGTAAAACTACACTAATGTTTGTGAAAAATGCAACACCAAGACGGGTACATGTGATTAAAATGAACTTTATATCACAAATTAGGTACATGACAATACACCAATGATTAGGATTACAGAACTATACATGATCTCTGTCCTTGAGAATTCAGTATGGTGTGAAGCCCCCACGTGCTGCAATCAGAGCCCCTAAACGTCGGGGCATGGAATCAAAGAGGACCTGGATATGTTCCTGGGGAATCTCCCTCCGCGCAGTTTGTATGCGAGTACACAAAGTATCAACAGTGGTTACTGGAGGAGCGTGGCGAACAAGTTGGCGACCAAACATATCCCAGATATGTTCAATGGGCGACATGTCAGGCGAACGTGCAGACCAGGGAAGCAGTGGTACCCGTCGTTGATTGAAGAAGACTTGAACATTCCTCGCCACATGTGGCTGGACATTGCCCTGCTGAAATATGACATGTGGAGTTTCCTGAAGGAGGGGCAGTACCTCGGGCTCTAAAACCTTCCTGAAGTAGCGGTTGCTGTTCAGATTGGCATCAATACGTAGGAGTCGAGATAGCATGTTGTATTCAATGGCGCTTCAAACTTGGCGTTTGTCCGCTATGCCACTCCACAATGCAGGCTGCCAGATTGCGGTCACCATGGTAGCGTCTAACATGTATACGGCCATCACTGTAGGACAGGTTGAAGCGGGACTCACCCGAAAACACTACGTTTTGCCATTTAGCACGCCAGTGACGGCGTTCACGTGCCCATTGCAGTCTAAGGCGTTTGTGCTTTCTGGACAATGGAAGCTGATGCAATGGCATGCGTGCCACCAGTCCAGTCCCCAGCAGACGGCGTCGAACCGTCGATGCAGACAGGTCCAAACCCATTGCAATGCTCCAGTGTCGAGCCAACACTGTGGACGAGGCTGTATGGTCCGTTATGGACATGCGGACAAGATGACGGTCATCCCATACTGTGGTCACATTGCGTGGTCCAGTACCTGCTCGTCGCTGCATACGACCCTCTCCTATACACTGGTTCCACACACGCATCACTGTCGTAGCAGCATGCTCTATACGAGCCGAAATGGCACAGTATGACAAACCCGTTTCCCAGAGACCGATCATTCTACCCCGTTTGAACTCACATGCTGGTATGGCACCCTTTGACGTCGACAAGGCATTCTGGCACTTGCTTTCACTTCTTTTGACGGCTCTTCACTGACTGAGCTTGGCGTAACACTGACCTTTCTAGTCACACAAGAGAGGGCACTGCTAGACCTATGTATACGCCATCTCTCTGCAATCCTTATCACTTATTGCTGGTACACTGTTCTACACATCCTCTGAGTTCGAATTTATTCAGGCCATTCTTTCTGGGTGTTGCAATTTTCGCAAACAATAGTGTGTTATAGTTTCCGCTTATTTCATTGGACTTGCAGACCCACTGCAACTATCCCTACTCGAATATAGCTTTGTTTGCTACCATCTTCTACGCCTGTAGTAAAGCATGTAAATGTATGCTGCAGCGGCAGTTCGCACAGATAACTATCTTACTGCCACAATATGTTCATGGAAAACAAGTTGCGCCAGCATTTGCAACTGCGCATTGCAAAACTGGACAGGGTTTGCGGGAATTACCGCCACGCGGTTCGCTCCCAATATTCCTTTGATGCGCGGGTTCAACGCCTATCTCAAGTGGCCGGAGCGCGTCGCGAACATTGGAACAAATTTACGTTCGCAACTGCGTTCTCAGTCTTGCCGATACAGGCGAACGTGTTTGGTGTTGGCGATAGAGTTCGGTTTGCTACAGTGGCGTACAGTGGTTGGGGTCGTTAGGGGAGGGATTTATTATAAAAATAAGACTTAATAATACCCACCCCTAAAGTGGAGGTCAGTGGGGTTGTCCCCCAGAAAAAATTCTAATTTCAAGGTTACAATTTAGCTGTAATTACGCTCGTTTCATAACAAAAATAAATTCTTCTGACATTTGTTTTTGGAGCAAAATGTGTAAATAGGTTTATAAATACATTCGGCAAACTTCAACATTTTATTTACGTCTGTTACAGCATTAAAATTATATGTCATGCATCCTTACACATTTTCTCATGCAAGGGCAGCGAGATACGGCAGTTTGTTTCTAATCCAATATCATACTGCGATAATTGCACAAAATTTTTTGGATTCTCGGGGGAAGGGGTTTCCCCCCTCCCTACTTCTGCGTACAACCCTGGTTCGCTAGTGCGTACGCGTCTCAAGTATTGTTAGAGCGCGTGTTGTTGTTGCAGTCGCGCCGGCGGTGAAGGTGCCGAACCAACTGCTGGGGGCGCCCCTCGGCACGGACGTGCACATGGAGTGCTACGTGGAGGCCTTCCCTAACACCATCAACTACTGGGTCAAGAACCGCGGCGAGATGCTGCTCGACGGGTGAGTCAGGTATCCCGCCGAGGCCGTGCTCCATCGCAGCCAGCTCGCTCTCATCGACTGCCACCTGCGTGGCCTGGTCGCGCCAAAGAGAAAGGGGGCCACAGGGAACATTACCCTCTCCCCCCAATACCTTTACTTTGACATGAAACTGTGATGTGAAAGTTTTAAAACTGAAATGAAATAGTATCAGAATATTGTTTTAAATACTGATTTTATTCTAATTAATTTAATGTTGTATTTTTTAATTATGATGAGAGATGCCCATGCCACAAATCGAAAGTCTACATCTACACAATGTGAAAATGGACCCCTCCCCCAACCGAAAGTGTAGCTCTGCTCCTGCACGCATTACCTTCGTCCAGTGAGGTTCTGGGTTTGAGTCCCATGTATATACGTACATCGATGAAACATGTATCAAAGGGAGGGATCCAGGGTGTCTGAACCCCTCCCAAAGGTGAAAACACTATCTAGTGAAATGTAAGAAAAAGTAACAATCGTTATGAGACACGAAATTCTGAAAGAACAACTGTTGTGCTGCTCATGAATTGGTAGCTGAGGTGGTCATCTTTTTTGCACATCCCTACATTAATGTCACATCACTTAGCAATG
>NQII01007008.1:53033-95634 GCA_002778355.1 Clitarchus hookeri | reverse complement strand
GGGTGGAAGGTTGTCAGCTTGACCTCGTAGCCGCCCAGCCGCACCTCGCGGCCCTCCAGGTACGGCAGAGCCGCGGGCCCGCGCACCTTGAACGCCCGACCCCACACCACCGACTGGAACATACGTCCGTTCCAGTCAAACCTTATAACACTCACCCTACCATACTAAGGCTTATCCTAGTCACGTTGGGAAGTTCAATGCTGTTTGTTTGGCAACTAACATTTTCGCCACTAAATAAGAGCTAGTGTCGCATTTGTAGAGGATTTTTAAAAAATATTTTCTACGTTAAAAAAAATTGCGGTCATCATAAATTCAAATACAAAATAACCACTTAACTAAGTGAACTCTTTCTCTTTTATTATTCACGTAGCTTAACATTTTAATTTGAAGTGACCTCTTCGGAACACTAGCGCTTACCTAGCGGCAGAAATTTTCCCTATGCCAGACTTGTTTTGTTCCTAACCTGAGTATAATTAATCTTAACCATAGACGCACACTAACGTTACTATTACAGTTTATTAACGGTAACTTACAACTTTTCTGAAGCCTTACTGAAGTTCTACTTCCACGATATTCCTCCACCTCATGCAAACTAAGCTTAACCGAACTACGTGCACCGCATTCGTGTGCACGTGGTGTAATGATATTTTGTGTAAGAACTATTTATTACTATGCATTACCAACACGCATATGTTCTCCCTGTTTTATTAATATTAATTATAAATGAAATATTATAACTTATAGATAGTATGTAAGTAAGTAAAAGTTAGATTTTACCAAAACCAAGGTATTTTTGTCTTAACACAAGTATAAAACGCTCGTGATACATGATATATTTACAACCAAGCACGTCATACAGCCATACATAGGATGATTTTTCAAGAGGTTTGATTATAAGTGCGAATAAACTCTACAAACTTACGCACTTCCTGAGTTTCTCTGAAAGCCCCACTTCGTTTATTGTTTAGCTTTCCTGCCAAATTAAACCGTTTCCGCAAATGGCTAACGTGCTGCGTTAAAGTACAAAAGCACGGTCTGTGTGTAATTTCATATGTATATATAAAACATATGTATGTTTTATATATGTATCATATATAAATGTATATGTATATATACACACGTGTGAGTTCCGCTGCCTTGCAGATAACGTATAGTAACCATGTCATCGTGACCTGCAAAATTCGCTTTATNTTTTTTCTCACACACACAATGTTTTCCTTCAGTTTGTCTGTCTCGCCGCCGTGGGTCACTCGTGGGCCAATGGGAAACTATCAACAACGGGTTGGCTGAGTCACAGCTGACCAACTCAGTAGGCCCTAGAGAAAATGGATACTGCCTGAAGCAGAGACTTATAAGTAATACAACTGAAACCCACTCGAATGAATAAAGCATTGTAATGTGTAGCGCGCTGCCAGATAATATAGTTAACTCTGCAGGTCTCGATTCTGGAGTCAATAAGCGAGAGAGGAATTTTTTTTTTTCAAACGCAAGTAGATCAATGTTATACCAATTCGTACTCTGTCGTGCATGAAAAAAACACATCAATTTCAGCTGTTGCCAACATGAACATGTTATTAATTAAAATTTTATTTATTTCGTCTTTATTTTATGATGGCGTAAATAATACAAGCATCAAAAAAACTAAATAATAAAGCACTTATCTATTACTAAACTTAGTGGATAATACAATATTATGACATGACAACACTAAGCATGACAATTATGAATTGTAGGATAGAACTGTGCTAATGAAACAGAATTCACTGAAATACACACATATTTAATATAATCTGTGTGTACTTTCAAATGACAGATTATTCTAAAATGGCATCGCTTTAAAAAGAACGTAAAACAAATATATGTTCCATTAACATTAAATTAACGCTTAAGGAATTAAAACATATTTAATAGGCGAAGATAATAAAAATGTGTTACAGTGTTAAGAAAACGACGTGACATGGGTATAATGTTCATAATTCATAAAGTAACATGCAACAGGTGGTGTTTACTTTTTAAGTGACACAGAGGAACTCTTTAAAAAAAAAATTAGGTATATTTAGTAATAAGTAATTAATACAGCGTACAGCATCCGATGCTTGTGAATGTGTGATTGTACTGGTTGGTTAGTTCTTATAACTATTTTCCTTTGTATTTTATTTTTACATCCGTTTGCATCAGTGTGTAGCAGTGCTGTTCTATTCACTCCTGTGCTTCTCGGCTTCGCAAAATAATTTTTTTTTTTAGACTAACGTGACGTACAGCGCTCGATGCTCGTGTAATATGCACTTGCTTTTATAATTGCATTTTTATATCTGTTTGCATAAATGCATAGCAGTGTCCTCGTTTAAATGTATGTCGTTTCGTTGGCAAGCACAGGTACACAGTCTTTACAAGGCGCATAATGTGTATCGTACTTGACGCATTGTAGACATTATTAGTTCTTTCCCATGTTGTAGAGCATTCTAGATTTTTACTAAACTGCTTGGCGTCATAGCAACGCTGATATAAATATTATAGACTGTGTCTCCAACGGGTATTATATATAGTGATTCGTTATGACATCATAATCGTGATCTACTTGCGTATGTGTCAGTCCTTTATTGTTTGTTATGTGTACAGGGCTGTTTCATATGTTTTACATTCGGGTCCCCGACGCTCGCGCAAGGCTGACTGTGTTTATTTATATTCACACGTATATGTTTTCATGTAACCTGCGACTACATATGTGTTGTTATCGCGGCAATTGTATTCCCCTTAATTTTTTCAATGTATGGCTGGTTGTTATAGGTTGCCCATGCTACCGATCCCTCGGGCCGTTTGTCCCTGTGTTGTACATACGGTGTTTGTTTATATTACTATGTATTTATTTTATTCTTACCCGAGACTATGTACATCATGCTCGCAGCACATTTGTGTATACATCGATTTTTATCGCATATAGTTGTCTGTTGCATGTTACTCTGGCTAACGTTCATTTATGTAAATATTTTCATATTTATATATACAGTCTGTATGTCGGTGACGAAGAGAGGCTAGCTTTCGCTGAGGGGGATCCGAGTTGGTAGACACCTACGGTAGCAGACGACAAGGGTGGCGAAGGGCGATTGTCGAGTGCATGCAGGCCGATGCGTATGTGTGCTATTTCAGACCCTACACTCTTACATGCAATAGTAACATTGAGACCCACGTGTATGTATACCTATTTTTATTTTTCTTTACATGCATGGCTGGTAATTACATTTTCCCGAACTTCAAAGTTTTGGAAATGCCGACAACCTATGCTTTTAACCGGTCTTAAGGCCTAATTGTCCTTATTTCCTTGATTGCAGTCGGAAGTGATGCCTGTGGTATGAATGTGATGATTGTTGCTTTAGCAGATAGTAATTGTCAGACCTCTATATTTATAAAAATACCTAAGGCGTAATTGCCCTCACTGTCCTGTTCGATGTCGGGAGCGATGTCTGTGATAAGAATTTGGTGGCCGTTTCTTCGGTGGGTGGGAAATGTCGGGCAACTATGCTTATAAGATGGCTTAACGTGTGCTTGACCTTACAACTCTCTTTGTCATTGGAGGTGATGCCTATGATATGAATTTGGTGACTGTAGCTCGGCGGGTAAGAAATGGTGGCTAATTATGCTTATACGAGATCTTAGGGTGTACTTGACTTTACCATCGTGTTCTTTGTCTGCGGCATTGTCCCTGTTATGAATGTGGCGACTATAGCTTCGATGGACAGGAAATGGTGGTCGAATATGCTTATAAGTGGGCTTAGGGTGTGCTTGAGTCTGCAGCCCAATTCATCATCGGGGGCGATGACTATGTAATGAATTTGGTAACTTTAGCTTCGGAGGGTGGGAATGGGAGGCAACTATGATTATAAGTGTGTTTAGGGCATGCTTGAAGTTTTTTCTATGTGTATTTAACATTTAACATCCTTTTTTTTTCACGATTATCCTGGGAGTTAATAGGCCGTTGCCAGTGTTTACTTTATTATTTCTTCTCCTAACAATGCAATGGCGATTTTTATACATAAATTCCGGGCCTGTCCAAGTTTCTTTCCGGATGCCAGGATGGTAATAACTATACAAGTATTCGTCATTAAACCTCCTCCTTTCCTTGATGTCGCAGTTGTCTTGTGGTCAAGACGCTCGACTGCCGACGCAAGGGGTGCCGTAACGATCCCACACGCCTGCGGCATTTTGTAAGTTCCAAAACAACAACCAGCAAAAAAAAATTCCAGTGCTCCTAGCGGCCGTAGTTTAATCTAAACTCCCTGATGCTAGCGCGACCCTACATGCGACATGATTACCAGCACACACGAAATGGCCGCATCGATACCAGCGCTACTTGCTGGGAATGGTAGAACTTCACACTCTGGTGGCAACCGACTGGTGGCAGGCACGGGAATTATAGATGGAGGACGTGAAAAGCAAGAGAAAGGGTAAAGGGGTGGGAGACAAGAGAGAAAATAAAGGAGACCAGAAGGAATACGAAAAAAACCAAGGAATAGTATGCAAGAGAGAGAAAGGAAGGAATGAGAGAACATGAAGTAAAAGAATCGTAATGCAACAGCATGAAGAGACAATGTTGAATGATAGAGCAGGAAGTCGGGAATAGGGAGAAATGTGAAATTCCTAGGGAAAACAAGATGGGCGCTGCTGACGAGGAATGACAGAGCAAGAGGTTTCGGCGTGACGTCATCCAAGATGACTGCCATGGCTTCCCTTCTCACCAACTTCATGCCCCTGCTCCAGTTCTCCCCATTTCTTTCTACTACAGCGATCCCTCGCTGTGCACGGTACTGGCCATAATTATACTTCACGTGCAACATGTTCTTGATTGTCTACACGGAATATAAACGGGTTAGATAGTAAAGGAACCTTCGGCTATGGCTAGAGATGTGACAAAAGTAACGGCAAAAAAAAAAGGCTTTCAAAAGAACTGGTAAGTGCTGTCCCCTGTGCCTTAAAAGCATTCGATTTTTTTAAATTTTAAGTCTGAAAATTAATTTCTGGAAAAAATATTTGTAAATTTAAAATGGCGGCGACCTCTTCACTTCAAAGGTCACATTGAAGTTATGTATTACAAAATCGTACATTCGAGTCGAGAATGGCTCGTATTGATTAGTTGTAACGCAGTGCTATCAAATATGCTGCATCTGGGACCTGGAAAAGGCTCGTGTGTATATTTGTAAGTTTGCACACTTTTGCCAATAATAAGTTTACCTCTCACCAGGATCGACGCCTATTCTCGACCATAGATTTCATGTTTGGCGTCTTCCACATCGTTAACTTTGTTTCCCCTCCTGACGCGCAGAAAAGAAATTTAAACTTGTAACTTCCGCTGAAACCGTGTGACATCTTCAGTTTATACCATAACGCGATATATGGGCAAGACTGATGTTGGCAGGAATTTAAGTAAACACAGAACACGAAAGACAAATTTAGTTGTTTCTTGAAAATGGCACTACGTTAGCCTTTACGCTATCGTGGAGTTGGCTCAACTTCTGACGTGGAAACTTTACGTCACTCTTAATATAATTAAAATGCGTGGATACAATGCTGCGCGGCCTACACCTGTATATAACAATAACACAAAGTATACCCAACTTCATTATTTTGTATTTGAATGAAATGCTGTTCAACTAGCAGACATTCCTTACGAGTACTATTTCCTCGCACAAAAAAAATAGATGGCATATTTTATACACAATGGCCTCTCAAAATCGCAGTTTTGGTGTTTTTCGGAAGTACAAATAATAAAACTAATCCACTAACCGAAATCAGATAATTACCATTGAAATAAGCCAACGCAATGAAATGTTTTCGCAATTTTTGGAAATTGCTCAAAATAAAGACATTTTTGCATGTTTTTTTTATTTGTAGCAGGCTACGATATTTCCTCAAATAAAATTTTCTAAGCATTCCTTAACATGTTTTAAGACATGAACTTTGAGGCACCCTTGTTAAATTTTCTGTAAATAATTTCGTTTGTTTAATATGTAAGTCTAAAAGCACTACAGTTGTTATTCTGGCATGCCATAATGCAAAAACTAAAAAAAATTTTAACGCAAGAACAGAGTAGTTATAAGTAACGTCTACAAGTTGAATAGTGTTTTGTACAAGTGTAAGATAATGAATATTTTGGTGACCAGCAATACTAAGATCGCCGTGTGGCTGGAAGTATTTTGCGTGTCCCTAGGCTTAGAAGCGTGGGATCGCTAAGGGCGAATTAGTAACGCGCATCGAATGTCTGGCCGCCTTTACGTCAAGGCACTGAGCTGGCGTGCAAGTCTTTCTTTCATCGGCTCGGCTCATAGAACTTTCAGTGGTGACCCTATCAGTTTACAGTGTAACAATAAAGACTGAGGTGTGTTGCGTCCCTGTTATATGTAAGGAAACCCGTACTGGAGGTTTCATGAAGGCTGTTTACGCTAAACCGAGCACTTTTGAAAGCTCTGCTTAAGATCTACTTGTATGCGCGTTGTGTATACTTCCACCGTATCTAAAATTAACATTTCCGTGGGTCTGATCACTTTAATTGCGTCGGTCAAGTGAAAATGAGAAATTATTACAAAAGTAAACATTTCATAAATTTGCTTATTCTTTCACTTACATGCATTAAAAATATACAAAAAATTGATAATTTCAGTTTTCTCACATATTTACATAAAACTTTTAATTTAACGTTAAGACGTGCTACTACTTTACTGGGCGCATGGAAGTCAGTTTAGCTGTTAAAAATGGGCAGGTAGGGGCAGTGACATTTTCCAAAGGTTGATTTCAAAAGTGCTCAGATAATCGTGAACGGCCTCTACCTAAAAATTATCGTCGAACACTCGTATTTGCCATTTTGCACTTTAAAACAATTTATACATATTAATAGAAACCTGAAGAATTCGCGGATTCATTTTGGGACAAGCTAGAATTCAAAACACATGCGTTTATATAACTTTAGCCATTGGCCCATGTAGTATTTGACACTTCCTGGAGAACGCTGGTTCAATCGTCGCCTTCCACTACGACAGCAGGCAACCAATGTGCAGTTTATGTCGGCATATTTGTACATAATACTGTAGATTTAAGCCTGCAGGTCGTTGAACTCGCGAATTTTTCCGTTCTCTTACATATTAGTAGGGGCAGTGATATTTCGCGAAAAGATTTCGAGACAAGATACAGTCCAAAGCACTATAGGGTTGTCCATCTTCCTTGATTGGCTAAAAAATGTTCTGGCCCGTGTTAACCGTTTGCGCACGAATCACGAAGGTTCAGTGCCGGAGTTACTTAGTCCTGAGTGGCTTGGTCGAAGACGGACACGGCACCAGCAGCCAATGGAGGCACAACAACAGCTGAGGTGTGTATATAGTATTGAAGTCTACTGTGTGCTCCGATTTTTACGCGAAAAGTCACTGGCCTTACATATTAGGCATAGAAATAGAAAACGGAATTCTGAAATGAAACGTTTCTTTAAACGCTATTCGTAAGCATACACCGCTCAAAAGTATTGAGATGACGTTAATAGGACCGAAGCTCTGCTCTGTGTTTGCTGGCGTGTGGCTGTGAGTTTGAGGCTGACGCAACCAGGCGGCTGGAGACGTGATCGACGGCGAGCTGGCACCCACGCACCCGTCGGAGGCACTCAGCTACATGACTTGACCTTCGACGCTACTTACGTAAGGCGTGCAACGAGCAGAGGCGCCACGGATGGCTACCGGCGTTGCTCAGCGCACTGCCTTACGTCACTGACTCGACACTACGTCCGCAACTGTTCCTGCAGCGACGACGGTTCCAGCCACGGACTAAAGACGAGGCAGGCATGTGATTCGTCTTCTGCGCATGTACCCAACATTGACCTGCCCCAAAGGAACACTACTGTCAAAGTTACATGGTCAACAGTGATGGACGCCTTTGTTTATATCTCGATTTTCGAAAGACCAGCACTTTTATATGGTTAAAATACTTTTACCTAGTTGAATTTAATAAAATTGCATTGCAAATCGGTTAGAGTAAGTATACTGTTATGAGCCTTACTCGCTCATAACACTCTAGAGATAGTTTAAGGCTAAGGAAAACAGGGTAAGCTCAGATATTTAAAGGATTGTAGAAATCATTAATAAAGTCCTTACTTGATCAATGGTTAGTAGAGTATACAATGATATTTAAAGAAAAGTCCAACGAAAGTGAGAGGGAAGGGCTCAAGGAAGGTTATTAAGAAGAAAGATCACATTTAAAGAGAGGAACTCACCCTAGCCTCGCACCCGGGACCGCTGTCAGACGCCGCCCCCAGGAACTGCTGGTGTCACGTCTGAAGTTCGAAGGAGACGACGACCCCTCTCGGTCGTAGACGCCTATATCACACTTCTCGCCNTAACGGCAAAAAAAAAAGGCTTTCAAAAGAACTGGTAAGTGCTGTCCCCTGTGCCTTAAAAGCATTCGATTTTTTTTTTGTAAGTCTGGAAATTAGGTTGTGGAAAAATATTTGTAAATTCAAAATGGCGGCGACCTCTTCACTTTAAAGGTCACATTGAAGTTATGTATTACAAAATCGTAAGTTGTGTCACATTCGAGTCGAGAATGGCTCGTATTGATTAGTTGTAACGCAGTGCTATCAAATATGCTGCATCTGAGACCTGGAAAAGGCTCGTGTATATATTTGTAAGTTTGCACACTTTTGCCAATAGTAATTTTATTTCTCACCTGGATCGACGCCTATTCTCGACCATAGATTTTATGTTTGGCGTCTTCCACATCGTTAACTTTGTTTCTCCTCCTGACGCGCAGAAAAGAAATTTAAACTTGTAACTTCCGCTGAAAAACGTGTGACATCTTCAGTTTATACCATAACGCGATATATGGGCAAGACTGATGTTGGCAGGAATTTAAGTAAACACNTTCAGTTTATACCATAACGCGATATATGGGCAAGACTGATGTTGGCAGGAATTTAAGTAAACACAGAACACGAAAGTTAAGTTGTTTCTTGAAAATGACACTACGTTAGCTTTACGTTATCGTGGAGTTGGCTCAACTTCTGACGTGGAAACTTTACGTCACTCTTAAAATAATTAAAATGCGTGGATACACTGCTGCGCGGCCTACACCTGTATATAACAATAACACAAAGTTTACCCAACTGCATTATTTTGTATACGTATGAAATGCTGTTCAACTAGTAGACATTCCTTACGAGTACTAATTCCTCGCACAAAAAAATATATGGCATATTTTCTACACAATGGCTTCTCAAAATCGCAGTTTTGGTGTTTTTCGGAAGTACAAATAATAAAACTAATTCACTAACCGAAATCGGATAATTACCATTGAAATAAGCAAACGCAATTAAATGTTTTCGCAATTTTTAGAAATTGCTTAAAATAAGAAAATTTTTGCATATTTTTTTATTTGTAGCAGGTTGCGAAATTTTCTCAAATAAATTTTGCTAAGCATACCTTAACATGAATTAAGACATGACCTTTGAGGCACCCTTGTTAAATTTTCTGTAAATGATTTCGTTTGTTTAATATGTACGTCTAAAAGCACTAAAATTGTTATTCTGGCATGCCATAATGCAAAGACTAAAATTTTTAACGCAAGAACAGAGTAGTTATCAGTAATGTCTACAAGTTGAATAGTGTTTTGTACAAGCGTAAGATAATGAATATTTTGGTGACCAGCATTACTAAGATCGCCGTGTGGCTGGAAGTATTTTGCGTGTCCCAGGGCCTAGAAGCGTGGGATCGCTAAGGGCGAATCAGTAACGCGCATCGAATGTCTGGCCGCCTTTACGTCAAGGCACTGAGCTGGCGTGCAAGTCTTTCTTTCATCGGCTCGGCTCATAGAACTTTCAGTGGTGACCCTATCAATTTACAGTGTAACAATAAAGACTGAGGTGTGTTGCGTCCCTGTTATATGTAAGGAAACCCGTACTGGAGGTTTCATGAAGGCTGTTTACGCTAAACCGAGCACTTTTGAAAGCTCTGCTTAAGATCTACTTGTATGCGCGTTGTGTATACTTCCACCGTATCTAAAATTAACATTTCCATGGGCTGATCACTTAAATTGCGTCGGTCAAGTGAAAATGAGATATTTTTACAAAAGTAAACATTTCATAAATTTGCTTATTCTTTCACTTACATCCATTAAAAATATACAAAAAAATTAATAATTTCAGTTTTTACACATGTTTACATAAAACTTTTAATTTAACGTTAAGACGTGCTACTGCTTTACTGGGCGCATGAAAGTCAGTTTAGCTGTTAAAAATGGGCAGGTAGGGGCAGTGACATTTTCCAAAGGTTGATTTCAAAAGTGCTCAGATAATCGTGAAAATTCTCTACCTAAAACGTATCGTGGAACACTCGTATTTGCAATTTTGCACTTTAAAGACAATATATACATATTAGTAGAGACCTGAAGAATTCGCGGATTCATTTTGGGACAAGCTAGAACTCAAAACACATGCGTTTATATAACTTTAGCCATTGGCCCCATGTAGTATTTGACACTTCCTGGAGAACGCTGGTCCAATCGTCGCCTTCCACTATGACAGCAGGCAACCAATGTACAGTTTATGTCGACATATTTGTACATAAGACTGTAGAGTTGAGCCTGCAGGTCATTGAACTCGCGAATTTTTCCGTTCTCTTACATATTAGTAGGAGCAGTGATATTTCGCGAAAAGATTTCGAGACAAGATACAGTCCAAAGCACTATAGGGTCGTCCATCTTCTTTGATTGGCTAAAAAATGTTCTGCCCCATGTTAACAGTTTGCGCACGAATCACGAAGGTTCAGTGTCGGAGTAACTTAGTCCCGAGTGGCTTGGTCAAAGACGGACACGGCACCAGCAGCCAATGAAGGTGTAACAACAGCTGAGGTGTGTATATAGTATTGAAGTCTACTGTGTGCTCCGATTTTTACGCGAAAAGTCACTGGCCCCACATATTAGGCATAGAAATAGAAAACGGAATTCCGACATGAAACATTTCTTTAAATGCTATTGGTAAGCAGACACCGCTCAACAGTATTAAGATGACGTTAATAGGACCGAAGCTCTGCTCTGTGTTTGCTGGAGTGTGGCTGCGAGTTTGAGGCTGACGCAACCAGGCGGTTGGAGACGTGATCGACGGCGAGCCGGCACCCACGCGTCACGTCGGAGGCACTCAGCCACATGACTCGACCTTCGACGCTACTTACGTAAGGCGTGCAACAATTAGAGGCGCCACGAACGGCTACTGGCGTGGCTCAGCGCACTGCCTTACGTCGCTGACTCGACGCTACGTCCGCATCAGCTCCTGCAGCGACGACGGTTCCAGCCACAGATTTGAGGCAAACTCCTACCACAACTTCTCGCTCATGATTCGTTATTTATTTGATGTTTATTTACTTACTTGCTTAGTTTGAACCCACAGCTGGTACAGACGAGGCAGACATATGATTCATCTTCTGCGCATGTACCCAACATTGACCTACCCCAAAGGAACACAACTGTCAAAGTTACATGGTCAACAGTGATGAACGCCTTTGTTTATATCTCGATTTTCAAAAGAGAGGAACTTTTGTATGATTAAAATACTTTTATCTAGTTGAATTTAATCAACAAATTGCATCGCAAATCGGTTAGAGTAAGTAAACTGTTATGAGCCTTACTCGCTCATAACACTCTTAGGATAGTTTAAGGCTAAGTAAAACAGGATAAGCTCAGATATTTAAAGGATTGTAGAAATCATTAATAAAGTCCTTACTTGATCAATGGTTAGTAGAGTATACAATGATATTTAAAGAAAAGTCCAACGAAAGTGAGAGGGAAGGGCTCAAGGAAGGTTATTAAGAAGAAAGATCACATTTGAAGAGAGGAACTCACCCTAGCCTCGCACCCGGACCCGCTGACAGACGCTGCCCCCCAGGAACCGCTGGTGTCACGTCGGAAGTTCGAAGGAGACGACGACCCCTCTCGGTCGTAGACGCCTATATCACACTTCTCGCCCCACCACGTGACTATCGACGTACTTTGATTTGATTGGTTCCCCTTGTGCGTCGGCGGCGGGCTCTTCCGGGTTGACTGTTCTTCTTACATAAAACGCTCTTATATCAGAACTTCTGCGGCCTCTTTGCGCAATTGTTCTGTCGTTGCTGAAGTCGGTTCCGGCTTGGTGTTGACGAACTCTGTGGCGTCTTTCTTAGTTAGGAATTTCACAACGGGACCGAACCGTAACAATACAAACATCTCGAAACACTTGTCTACTACCAAGTGTTCTAACCTCAAATCCGGTACATGCCGTTTTTTGCTTGACGTGTTGGCAGAAAAGCAGTTCAATGTCGGGACACGGAGACTGCTTGTCTGCAGTCAGCGAGATCGACCTACCTCATCTCTAGTCTATGGTTCCAGCCGCATACTGTGACTGACTTTGTTTATAGAGTGATTTTCTACTTCCACGCGTGTCCCCAACATCACCTCGCGAACTGCCTGCAAGCCGTGAAGGCCGACTATTGCACATTCACCACTTGCCTCATCGCCTCTACGTGAAAGGCGCTCATCTGGTGTGCGGTCTTTCCGTCGACGACTCACCTCAACTTGACTTTAAGCTGCGACCCTTACTTCGAAGGCAGCTAATAACGATAAAAGTACGACGCGTGTCTCAAGACAACTCTGAAGTACTCTGTAGAAAATTTAGTAGTTAAAAACTGATTCTGAAAACATCCGTTTCAGACACATTCACTCCCGAAATAATAATTGTTGGAGTAAGAAACGAGAACTGGAAATTATTCTTTTGCCCACGAATCGTTTGTTAGATGTTTTTTCGTGTCTACGCAACTACAAAACATGCAACCGTTTTCGAATCACAGGTTTTCAACCAAACCTCTGCAATGTCATGCGGAGCTCTTAAGTATGCTGGAATTATATACAGTAACTGTGGCGAATGCGACAATAAGACCGTGGCAACTGAGCAGCCAATCAAATACAAGAAACTTAATGACGCCGAACACGAATGAAACGGATGCTCAACCGGCAGTTCTAGATAAAAAAAAAACTTTTTTCGTTACGGCAGTAACGCGCAGAACTGCAAACCGAACACATCGCCTTGTAAAGCAAAATAGTTTGACTGATTTTCCCAGAAATGTACTTACATAGCTTAATAAGGGGAAAGAAATTATTTGCCAGAGGTGAACGCTTTCCCGATTAACCTGGTTTCAACGTTCGACAGATGCGTTTCCGAACTGGGGTTCCCTATATCAAATGGATGCTGGTGATCCTCTCCATCATCCCTTAAAGTTTGTAACATCACCCCGGATACTTGCTATATATATATATACCCTACCTTAGCATATTATTTATATTCTCATGCGTCAACAAAGGTTATTTTAGTGAGGAAATATTGATTAAGATTAGATAAAGGTAATTATATTATGAAATTAAACTTACACTTTTCGCATATTCCCGTGATAAAAACAAAAGACAACATAAAAAAATGTTCCTCTGTCTATCACCTTAGAACATGTGTTTCTTCATGAGTGCCTTCCAAAAGGTACAGAAAAATTGAAGTATTAAACCGTCGTGCTGTGAAATCAAGCAGTGACGTATAAACTATTACTGTTGTATAATTGTGTCACTGTCGCGCTTGTCCAAGCTGCTGAATTCACGCACAGGCTGTATATATACCACTGCATTTCTCTTCAGGCGTATTAATCTATTCTTGCAATCATACTATCGCCCTGGTCCTGTACAATACGGAGAAAGCAATGTGCTGAACAGTTTTAGTTTTAATGAATCATGGTTGCGTATTCAATCAGGTTTGCTGGCGTCCGTGATATTTGAGTCTGTTTGTCAGTTTGGTGTTTTGAAACTTACGAAATTTTCTTTCAAGTTACTTTAAAACTCGTCCTAATATTCGGTATAAATCCGTAACTGTTTTTGCTGTTCAATGATTCAATGAACACAAATTTTTATGCAGTGTTTAACTTGTATTCACATTTGTGTATAACAGAACGAAAATATGCGTGTAACGAGATTTTGGAAAGTTTATAACCCTAAATGAAAGAAAAATTTAATCGCACTTCGAGAAAAACCGAGACTACATAGCAGATCGTGTTCAAATAAATGCATACTAAATTCCGTAAAGAAGGAAAAAAATATTATTAAATCTATGTTCGCACTATAAAATACTCTAGAACGTGGCAGTACAAATGCCCTAGATATGATTGTGTTTTCCATTTATACATTACTAGCGAACCAGCCCGGCTTCGCCCGGGTACAATTGAGTTTTACAGTGTTACACTAATAAATAAATTGGGAAAAGACAATTCATTTATGTGAAAACAGAATTATAAAATGCCTAGGTTTTTAACTGATTACGGCAACCGAAAAGGAAGGAAATATTTTTTACCCGATAACCAAGAAATAGGGTATTGTTTTTAAAGTTTCATTAAGTTGTAGCATTAGAAATAAGTGTACCTAGGTACTAATTTTTGCGCTTGGCTGAGGGATCTTAATCGATCACCAAAGTTAAGCAACGTTCCCAGCGGCACACATATGGATGGGTGACCGTTTAGTGACATAACATCTGAGCGCTTCCGGGCTTCGGAGGGCACGTTAAATATTTGGTCCCGGTTGTTATCGATTGATAGCTGTCGTTAAGCCATTTCAGAGGTCTTTGGGCGGCCTGATAAACTCTGACACCAGAGGAAAAGAATATTTCGGTCACGTTCCCAGCCGTTGCAGAATTACGTTTTGTTGTTATTCCACAGGAACCGTACAATTAGCCGGGATACAAATTATCCTATGTCCTAATACAGAACCTAAAGTACATATATACCATATTTAATCAAAATCTGTTTAGTTATTATGGAGCTGAGTGATAACAAACATGTACACACACAGGCTTTCGCATTTATAATATTATTAGGATAGGATTGTATTACTAACACAACCAAAAATTTGTAAGTCTGCTTTTATTAAATTTTTCCTTACAAATATCACAATTTTTTNATTGTATTACTAACACAACCAAAAATTTGTAAGTCTGCTTTTATTAAATTTTTCCTTACAAATATCACAATTTTTTCTTTATAAAATATTACAATACAAGTCACATAATTTTAAAACTCAGTTTAGAAAACTGCATAGAAAATAAGACACATGCAATTTAGTAACACGGCATACACAGCAACATTATAAGGTTAGCAGCGTGGATGTAAAGTTGTAAGCAAATCTCAGCACGCCTTGCAAACCATGCACAAGAATAGTTATAAAATGGGGGTTCTGCGCCACCAGGTGTCCTAGCAGGGACAAGCCGGCGGCCATCTTGGATGATATCACCAGGCCATCTTTGCCTTTTATCCCTCGGAATTTCCCTTTAATTCCTCAAAACGGCCAAGATCGCCAGAATTTGCCTCGAAATTTCCCGAATTTCCCTCCAATCCAATCCAATTTTTCACAAAAATGGGTTTTGCAGAATGTGGCTGGCTTTTGCTCAATCCGGATGAATCCGGCACAAATTGTGCAATTGTCCGTCGGAGTTCGCAATCATTTACAAGCACGCTCTATCATTCCATGCCAGCACCACCCATCTTGCCTAAAGAATGTTCGAGTTCATTGCCCCGTCGTGCAACTTCTCTCATCATGCTCTGTCATTCCACCTTGCTTTTATCATATTCCTTCTGGTCTCCTTTCTCCTGATGTCCTGGCGAGGACAATTCTCACGTCAGTCATTCCACCTCGGTTTTATCATATTCCTTCCAGTCTCCCTTCACCTGACATCCTGGCGGGACGAGTCTCGTGCTCTCTATCATTCCATCTTGGTTAATCTCATATTTCTTGTGGTCTCCTTTCACCTGGCATCCTGGTGGGACAAGTCTCATGCTTTGTCATTCCACTTCTGCGACATGCAGCCAAGCCTTTTCAAGCATGCTAGCCTAGAGGCGCACTGTGCGTACGCGTCAAGTATGTCCTAAGCCCACGTATAAGCATAATTTGCTGTAATTTCCGAACCGTTTAAGATACAGGCACCATATTAATAACATAGGTATCACCCCTGGCAACGAAAAGGGCCGCAGGGTCAAGTATGTGTTAAGCTCACTTATAAGCATAGTTTAATGTAATTCCCGAAGCGTTTAAGATACAGCCACCAAATCCATAACATGGGCATCACCCCCGACAACGAAAAATACCGCAGGTTCAAGCATGTCCTCAGCCCACTTATAAGCATAGTTGCCCACCATTTCCCACCCACTGAAGATATAGGTACGAAATTCATATCATAAACAGCTCCTCTGATTAAGAACAGGGTGGTATTTTCAAGTTAGCTTTAAGGCGACTTCTAAGCATAGTTGACCGCCATTTCCCATCCACCAAAGCTATAGTCACCAAATTCATAACATAGGCATCACTTCCGACGGTGAAATGGACCTCTTGGTCAAGTACACATTAGGCCTTCGTATAAGCATAGTTGGATGCCATTTTCCAACCTCAGAAGGTATAGTTACCAAATTAATATCATAGGCATCACTTCCGATGACATACAAGGTGGTAGGGACAAGTACACCTTAATCCCTCTTATAAGCATAGTTGCCCGACGTTTCCCACCCACCGAAGCTACGACCACAAATTTCATATTACAGAAATCACTTCCGACAGCAATCAAGGAGATAAGGGCAGTAGGCCTTAAGCCCTGTTACAAGCATAGTTGGTCAGCAACTTCCAAACCTTTGAAGCCACATCACAATCGAAAGAACCAATATTCCGAACAACAGGTGTTGAGATATGTCTTCTCTTATAATAACGGGCTCGCGCCATGGCTCTGTGAATATTAATCGGGATTCACAACAACTTGAAAACGCACTGATCCAGAACAAGGCTGGCGTACTACTGAAGCACTCCGCGGCAGCTCTCAGTAAGACTAGGCGCTAGCCGCAACTGGGGGCCCATAAGAGCAAGGTTAAATTATCAAAGGAAGGACTTCCGGGAGAACTGATAAGAACTTCCGGTAGAACTTCCGGGATCAGTGCTGCACGTCCCATCTTGCAACTGACGTTCAAGGTCAAACCTGTTTTTGGGTGTGTTAAAGTGATCTGGGGTATGCAAATAAAATACATATTACATCTTACAATTTATTAAGCAAAATACACATACTGTACATGATAAAAATAAAGGTATACATACAGGCGCGTCGCAAAGTTACTGTTGCATGTAGGAGTGTAGGTTCTGATATAGAACACACATACGCACCGGCCTGCACACAATCGTCAATCACCAACAACCACCCTTGTCGTCTGCTACCATGGGTGTAAACGAACTCGGATCTCTTTTAGTGACAGATAGCCTCCCTTCGTCCACCGAAATCCAGGCTGTATATATAAATGTGAAAGTATACAGACTACATAAATAAACGTTAGCATGGGTAACATACATCAAACAACTATATGCGAAAAAAATCAGATATATACAAATGTGCTGCATGAATGATATACATTGTCGTGGGTAACTGTAATATACATATATAGTAATATAAACGAACAACATCAGTACAACACAAGGGCCGGCGACCCAAGTCATCGTTAGTATGGGTAACCTTTAACAACCAGCCATATATTGAAAAAAAATAATGGGGAATACAATTGCACCGATAAGAAGACATACATAGTTGCAGGTTATATTAAAACACGTATGTGTTAATATAAATAAAACAATCTCAGCCTAACGAGAAAAAATGAAGATGGAATGATAAAGCATGAGACTCGTCTCGCCAGGATGCCAGGTGAAGGAAGACCGGAAGGAAAATGATAAAACGAAGATTGAATGATAGAGCATGAGACTCGTCCCCTCCAGGAAGCCAGGTGAAAGGAGACCAGAAGGAATATGAAAAAAGCAAGGTAGAATCACAGAGAATGATGAGAGAAGTTGCATGATGGGGCTATGAACTCAAACATTCTTAAGGCAAGATGGATGGTGCTGGCATGGAATGATAGAGCGTGCTTGTAAATGATTCCACACTCCGGCGGACAATTGCATTATCTATGCCGGATTCATCCGGATTGAGCAAAAGTCAGCCGTATTCTGCAAAACAGATATTTTTTGAAAAAAATTGCAGTTTAGAGGGAAATTGGGAGGCAAATTCTGATGATTTTGGCCGTTTTTAAGGGTAAAAAGGGAAATTTCGAGGGGAAAAAGAGAAAAATTCGTCTCGTGGCATAATCCAAGATGGCTGCTGGCTTGTCATCTTGTCCCGTCCAGGACTCCAGGTGGCGCAGAACCCCCATTTTATAACTACTCACAAGCAGGCACTCACCACACACCATTACTGCAGCAGGGGAAAAAAACCTTTGGATCGTAATGAGACAGTGCCACTTTGCTTATTTTCTTTTGCAGTCTTCCGCAGAGGTCGTTAAGACTACGCCTTTGCTGTTCGTTACAGAAAAGTAATCTTTTATTCACAAATGTTGCATGTATGCGTACATAAATGTCTGAATTTCTGAAACACCGATGGCATTGGAATCATCTTACAGGTGCTAGATATAAGCAAAATCCCCCGAAGGTTATGTGTTTTACTGGCTGTGTTAGTAAGACGACACGGAAATTACCTCCGATTTTCATACAGGAATTCGCTTTAGGGAAAAACTGAACAGTGCGTGCTGTAGTGAGTGAGTGAGTGAGTGAAGAGATTTGGGCGGCTCTTAACATCAGGTCTTGAGAGCCGACGAGAGTGAAGCGAGGCGAGTACGGAGCAGTGTTGGAATGCAAGGGCGGGGGCAACGTGAGATCCCCGAGAAAACCCGCTGACCAGCGGCGTCGCCCGGCACGATTCCCACATGCAAGAATCCGGGGTGACCCCGCCGGGAATCGAACCCGGATCGCCGTTATGGGAGGCGGCCCACGTGCTGTAGTCTGGCGACGGTTTTATATTAATATTCCGTAGTGAATTCTACATGAAGACTTCACATAATTCTTAAATAATACATTTTTATACATTTAATAATACTTCCACAATCCTCACGCATGAATGGTTAGCATGCGACAAAAATCTCTCATTCCAGTATTTACCTCAAGTAATTAAATAATTAAAAAAATGTGAAATGATTAAGTTCCATTTCTCCCGGAATCCGACGTGCTGCATAATCCGAAGGAATATCTCGCACATATTAATTTTTTTTGCATTTATTTTTAATGGGATAAAATTATATTATGAAAACGTGCATAGGATTGAAAATGAAAGGAGAAAAAAAAGGGTTTTTTTTTTCTGCGCCAATTGGTATCATAAATTAGTGTAATCCCCAGTCTCTCCCAGGATGTAATCCTAGCAAAAATAAATGTCTGAAAAAAGTCACGGCGACGATGTAGGGCCTTATAACTTAAGGGGCCTCCCTAGCAAAAACATTTTTAAACTCTTCGAGGTTTCGTCCGGCCGGAAGCATTGCGACGACGATGGAAAGGTTTCACGTGTTCTGTTACCTCAGCTTCTTAAGCGGAGAATATAGGGATACAACGAAACATTCTGTTAAGGAAAGATTCAACTTTGTCGCTATAGTTTGAAACACTGTTTTAGAGAAGAATAAATATCGTAAACAGATGGCTACTTACAGCGACTTTGGCACTTTTCAACGACACTTCTGTCCTAGAAAAAGATTTACATTAAATTACTCAAAGTTTTTTTTTAAATTAGAATAAACGCAACCGCGAGACCCGTATGGCAACTACGTAATGGCCCTTAGTTCCTAATTTCTAGACTGAATGGAAAGCGTCGTTATACGGTCCTTCGTATTACCAAAAAAACATCACCATGATAAAATTATATAAAAATAATTTCGCTCCTTTTTCTTATAAAAGTTGAAATGGTCCAAATCAAATTGTTGGTGCCACAACCGTGCGATCTTGTGGAAGGTCTATATAACGCATGCTCTCCACTTCTGCGGAGATTGAGAGCCAGTCGTTCGATGGCTGCATCACGGTCAAGTTCGCGTCGCAGCGGCGAGACGGGCGTCTGGTGCTATATTTAAACCTCAGGGCGCGCCCAGTAGCGTCGTCCCGACCCACACACACACGGACGCTCGCCGACTGCAAGTCGCGTTCTGCATCGTCGCNTGCAGGCACAAGCGCGCCGAGATCTACCCAACACACCCGAAGTGCCGACAAATATTCGTTACCGCGCATGTGCTTATGATATATATATATATATATATATATATATATATACCTATACTAATATTATAAATGCGAAAGTGTGTTTGTTTGTTTGTCCTTTCACGTCGTAACGAAGCAACGTGATTTTTTGCAGCTTGACCACGCCGTCCGTCTACAGAATAAAGACAAGCCCTAGTTCCGGTGATGTGGAGCGCTACTTGTGATGTGACGTCACTGTTTCCTTATTGGCTCAGTTAGTAGGCCAATCCTAGTTAATGCAACTTGGCCGGAAGTGTATATTCATGTGTTATTCTGGAGCAATCTATACCCTTCCCTTCCACGTACGTGGAAGGGGTTTATAAACCCTGGCTGGGTCCGAGGACGAGAGGAATCGGCTCCCGCCACTGGTCATGGACGCAATAAAATATAAGTATACAAAAGGCCCTTCGGGTCTTTATAAAAAAAATGATAGCTTTAAATCCTATCTGTTTAAAGGAAAAGAAGAACTGTTTTCATGTTCCTTCAGAAAAACTTCGAAAATATTTTATGTTCATATTAGAGTGAAATTTTATGCGAATTTTAGATGAAAGCTCATATTTTGGAGCGGAAAATTTATAAGGGTTTTAGAATGCTCTATAAAAAAATAATGAAGAATGTTATACAGAATATGTATTTATGCTCAAGAGCAGAGATTTAGAAATTAAAATATTTTAAAGAAAATTAATAATGTATTTTATAATCATTCAAATACGTTAATGTATGTAGCGTTACGTGGAAAAATATGTTATATTTATTTTTAATAGGGTGCACATATGTTCCTTGGCATTTTATGCCCGACGTAAAATCTTACATCGAAAATTGGAAATTAACCTTTTTGAATAATAGTGCTCTCAGTAAAGAGAACAGGAGAATAAATCTTGTGATGGTTGTTGACAATTGCCTGCAGTTTGCGGTGCTGGCATTGACATTGCGTGTGAATATCCAGAGACTCAACCCTGTTCGCCAGGAGGCGAAAGAGCGAGTTTTCTCGGGGTCACAACAAATCTGCGCACTCTGCTGAAGATTTTGGTTATTTTCTGGGACAGGGGCAATTTTGAAAAAGTGTGTTTTTGAAAAACATTTTGCCAAGGATCTTGTCCACCGTGTGGAAGAGAAGAGGGGGCTGCATTCAGATGTGTTCCAGCTTGTTTCGCGTTATTGTTTTGGGATTGTGTCAAATTTTGGGTTTAAACATGTCTACAACTGAGTTCTGATGCTCGGGTGGGCATGGCATCTGGCAGTGGACCAGTGGTGGCATCTGGCAGAGGACCAGAGGTGACATTTGATCTTAACCTCAAATGTCCCGTTTCCCCTGAAAAAAAAAAACATTAAAAATTTCTAGAATTTCCCTTAAGATTTCCCGAATTTCCCTCCAATACTGAAAAATTTCCTGCAAAAAGTTTCTTTACCCAAATGTTCATGGGTCACTCAGTCTAAAAATAGAATAACCTTGTTTTCAGAATGTTCCAGTTCATGCCCTGTAATTCTACCGTGATACTTCATGCTCTGTCATTCCATCCCGCCATCTTGTTTCTAGAATTTTCAGTATGTGCTGTCATCCCAAGTCAACATCGGCCATCTTGTTTCAAGAATGTTCCAGTTCATGCTCTGTCATTCTATGTTAACACCAACCATCTTGTTTCAGGAATTTTCTAGTTCATCGCCCTCATTATACTTCATACTGTCACTCCACCTTGTTACAAGCATATTCTACGATTTACGCGAAGTAAGCCTATGCTAAACACACCTCTGCTAATTACATCAAGTACAGTATGTCTATATCTGACTCCCACAAACTTTTAGGCATAGTTAGCAATAATTGTTTAACTGTTTAGTAGCCAAATTAATATCATAGGCATCGCCTCTGACATAGATCAGGGTGATTAGGCCAATTATGCCTTAAGCCATCTTATAAGAATAGTTAGCCATAATTTCCGAACTGTTTAAGATATAACCAGTAAATTCATATCAAAGGCATCGCCCCTGATGTCGATGAGGGTGGTTTGGGTAATTATGCCTTAAACCCTAGTATAAGCACAGCTAGCCATAATTTTCCATACACCAAAGCTATAGTAACCAATTTCATAACATAGGCATCACCCCCAACGACGAAAATTTCCGCAGTGTCAAGTATGCCCTAAGCCCACTTATAAGTATAGTTGGTTGTCATTTTCGAACTGTTTACGGTAAAGTTGTGAATTTCATAACATATGCATCACTTCTGATTATGAATCGGTAGAGCCAAGTATGCCCTGAGCCCTCGAGTAAGTATAGTTAGCCACCATTTCCAAACTGTTTAAGATATAGCCACCTAATTCATACCACAGGCATCGCTCCCGACAACAATAAGGGTGGCTGAGTCAATTATGCCATAAGTTCTGTTATAAGCATGGATGACCACCATTTCCCGACTGAGCCACCAGGAAATGGGTGCCAGTACAGATGCATATGTAAAAATCACCATTGTATCGTGATGGGTTTTAATATGGTATGTATGAAAATATAAATGTGGAGATTAATTTTTTTTAAGAATGTTGTAGTCATGAGAAGGTTATGTCTATTCGAGAAATAATATTATGTGCGAGATAGTAAAAAGTGTTATGACGATATGCGAATGATGACTGTATATGGAAAATAAATTAGTTCCTAAATGTTATAGGAATATGTTCGAGAGGTACACGTTAGATATGGCCATAACTTTTTCTTATACAACAATCATGTTGACAAAGCATTGAAAATGCATAATTTTATAAATAAGAGGATAACTTTTAAACTTACAGACAAAAGTGCATCGAGCGACTTGTCTATGGATTCGTATTTTCAAAGAGAATTTGAATACTATGTCAGAAAACGTCATTATGAGACAATGACCAGCACCATATTGAATTTTATAAGCATAGTATTGTGTACACAAATATACCAAGTGTTATATATTTTCGGGCTCGTGTTTTCAAGTTGAATGCTATTTGATGCCATAAAATTTGATTATTCGCATGTGTTCGATACCACATGACTTTAGTAGGAATAGGGATCGATCTTAGGATTTTAAAAGTAATTATGTAACGAGTCCGAGCCACAAATACAGTATAGTGATTGCCTTACCTCAGAACGTGTTTTAAGTGCATTACGCCTATATCAGAGAGCTAAGAACTTAGAGACACAGTTGGACATCATTCAACGACTGCTGTAGATAGGCACATGGAAATTGGAATATACCATACCAGTGAAAATCTATCAGAGATGAAAAATGAATCATGCCTTAAGCCTTTTTTTGTGATTATAAACGGCCACCATTTTCCAACCTTCAAAATTATAGTCGCAAAATTCATGTTATAGGTTTCGCCTATGACCTAGATTAAAGCCATGTGGTCAATTTGTTCAAATACTATTTTAGGCAACAATATATTTAAAAATAAAAATTTTATTTACTGAAATTTAAGGTTTTAAAACCTGGAGACGTAATATAATGTGTTGCATGTCTACAGGCGTGTATTTTAAAGGGTAATTCGACTGTGATATTAGAAACAGGTATTTTATGTGCCTATCCTCCGACGTCATTCTGGATTTCATAGGAATACCTATGACTGAAGGATCTCAAAGTATGTTGGCAAGCAGCTTATGTATGGACTCGTGTAGTGCCAAAAAATATTCCATCGTGATTGTAAAAAACTTTACTTAAGTTGCATACATTATAATCAATAGGTATTTTTTATAAACGTACTAATAAATGTGTGTGAAGACACTTAACATTGCATTATAAATGCTTAAAAGAAAAAAAATAATAGTCCTTGACGTTTTTGTTAATGCAAACTGTTTGAATTCGGGCAGACAGCATCTCGGTCAACCTTACATGCACACACACGCACACACACCAATGTAAGAACCAAAATTTAATAAATAATTGTATTTATCGATCTATGCATCATTGAGGATAGTCTGGGTGGTTTTTTATTTAGAATGAAAAGTAAAATTTTAAGATGTACCCAGACATAAGGGTCAAAAATCAAATTAAGAACATGTTAGAAGCATTTTGTCTTAGAGTTCATGGTTTTCCAGAAATTAGTAAAAGAAGAACCTTGACTTTATGTACAGCGACATAAGAGTCAAAATCCAATGAAAAAAAATTATTATTCACCTATACAGTATACAAAAATGTTTCAATTTATTTTGATAACAATTGTAAGTGTTAAATTTTTTCTGAATATTCTTATTTATATGCCTAACCACATGAATTATCATATTAAAAAATGCATGACTTCATACACGTATCGATTAAGTTAATATTTTTGGTTCACATAACATATCCATACTTGATTTATTACATGCAGCATACAACCGGAAATTTCTTTGAGAATAATTCGAATACGGCATAAGAAATTTTAAATACTCTTTCTAACGCCTGGGACTTCAGTCATCCAATTTCCATAAAGATTTATTTTAAGTAGGCATTTGAAGTACTATATTTCCATACTTGATTCTTGAAGACTAGTTCCAACATAACGTCACAACCGATGTTTATGTACGTATTTACAAATAAAAGTTATGTATGTAATATAAATTAATCTTGTTTATTGTTTTAAAAACTTTAAAACGCAGGTATATAGTATTATATCCTCACAGACGCTTATTTTTTAAGGTGAATACGAATGTGAGGTCATTACAGCTGATGACACATAATTTTTATAAAAAAAGTTATGTATTTAATTCGCGCAGCCCGTCAGAGACTAGGAGCGCCCACATCACAGGAAACGCCACGGCATGTCGTCTCTGCTTATAGTCTACTGGCGGTTTCTTCACACTTTCGGAATCAAACCTTTGAAAAAAATACCCTTTGCAGGACGTATTTGGTAGCGTCCTAAACATATAATATGCTACAAACGTTCTATACTCATGTAAACACGACAGTACCTTATTTTTGGTTAAACTGAACTTTTACTTATATTTTATTTAAAATTACAATATTTCGTTAATAACTAATATGAATAAAGAGAAAGAGAAAAAAAATAGTGTTGGTAACGCCTAGTATAATGTATTCACGGTAACTTCAAGATTTTCTGAAGCCCTGCTAAAGATCTACTTTCAGGGAGCCGATTATGTATCATTCCGCAGTATGTATACAAAACATTGCCATGTGACACCTGTCAAATGTTTTGTAAACAAACAGTGCCATGTGGGAACTGTCAAATATTTTGTTAACAGTGTCCATGTGGGAACTACCAAAATTTATTTTTGAAGAGAAACAATGCCATGCAAATCTTAACTGTCATATACTTTAATAAAATTCTCCAAATGTCTAAAAAATGCTAATCAATTTAGCAAAATATTGTAATACATACAAAAAGGTAGATTGAAGTATATATCGGAACTGTTAATTATATAATTTAATTAAAGTTTACTTATTATATTAAGATTTATTTACATAATTGGTATAAGGAAAAAGTTAAATTTTACATAATAAACTTTTGGAAGTAGCACTCAGGTTAAAGATTTCACTGTGATAAATGGGTACCATTTATTCTATTTTATGGCATATAAGTCGCACATTTTATTTAAAAAAAATTTTATTGAAAACTCGGGGGCGACTTATAAGTGAGAAAAATTCCTCCAACCCTGCACTAACGTTTCATTTACTACGAATTCACGGCCCGCGGCTCGATTTCCAAACTCTTCAGCGAACAAAATCACTTTCATTTTTAAACCTGCGGTGTATGTACATCGCTTTTCCGTCAAGAAACTGTCTCACTTCACTGCCACAACATCAAAACACTACGTGCGACGCAAAGACGATATAAGAGAAATACGTGTAAGCCAACGCTAATGTGCTGCTATCTCTTACGCTCCACAAAAAGCTTTCGAAAATAATCGATTATCAGTTATTGACCACAAATCGATTCCTTTTCATTCTTTTAAAATATGTTTTTCTGTTAAGGATTGCGAAAGGAATTACGTAACGGAAATATTCAAATGCCTTTCTATATTTTGCACGTTTATTTTAAAACTTACAAAGATAAACTGCAGAAATAACAACGCTAATACCAAAATTACATCTTAACCTAGAATAGGCATGATGACAATTTTTTAAAATACATTAAATAATGTTCTTACGCTTCCACTATTTACTAAAAATCTATAATTTTTCCAGGAAATTAAGGTTTAATAGCAATAATTAGCCATTAAAATAGTTATTTTAAATGTCGCGCTAAAACGCTTAAAGCGTCATGGCGCCGGCTTGTGACGTCACGCCTCGTGTANTTGTTGAAACAACAGAGTTATTGATTAACACAGGAAAAGTTCGAATGAAATCTATGAAACTCAATGATGTTTACAATAGGCAAATGAGGCGTGACGTAATACGCTGTGATTGGTGTTTCACAAAACATGGCGGATTGTCGTATTTCGTATTTTTATTTTAATAATATAATATTAATCTCACAATTAATGTGAAATTACGTATATTTTTTACGATCTTTGTTATCTATTCTAATAATTAAAAGCATTATTTTTGTATTTCTTTGTTACTGTCATCATGCCTATTATCTTATAAGTAGAAATAATGTGTTACGTTAGTTTTATAACCGCAATTCAGCGTCTCCAATATCCAATATGGCGTGGTTATACTTCTGAAAAAAACGTGCCCAAACGGACAAGATGGAGTGTATGAGTCCGCTGGACAGACACTGAAATTTATTTAATTTCAATTAATAACAGTGAAATCTTTACCCATGAGTGCTACGTAAAAATGTAAATATATAGTTTAGCAATATTAACTTTACAATTACGGCATTAAATTTATACATATTAATATTTAACCTACGAACTATTTCTTTTCAGCTATAACCAACATGTCCCTTCAAAATCCGTTGTTAATTCGTACGGACTTTTAACAAATTATTATAATTTATTGAAAAAATATACTTAAAACTTAAAACAACCAATTTATATAGTGCTTCAGTGCTAAAAGCAAGACAAAACCTTTTTACATATACAATTTTTTTATAACCAATTGAACATGTAACTCCTAGGGTGATTTTTCAAAGGTTCTTTTCAAAAGTATCGAAGATACCGTGAATGGATTATAAAAAATAATTCTTATGCAAAACTTTATTACACTGAGTGTGCGAGTATGGTGCGTTGGCATTCTGGTGTAATTTTCCAAGCTTTGTTTGCACGAGGCGGAGGAATATCCTGGAAGTAGAACCATAGCAGGATCTTCAAAAAGTTGGAAGTAACCGTGAATTGAGTATAATTATCTACTTTGTGGTCACATAGAATAAATATGAGGTAGACCGATTATTCGTCTTCTGCGCATGCGCCCAACAATGACCTACCCCAAAGCAACGCAACGGTCAAAGTCACACGGTCAACAATGATGAACGTGTATATCTTAATTTTTAAAATAGAAACACTATTTATTAACAAAAGTACTTTTACCAATTTAATTAAATCTAACTGCATTACTAGAGACCTGAAAAATTCGCGAGTTCAATGACCTGTAGGCTATACTCCATTGTCGTGTGTAAAATAACGCAAATATTAATGTACATTGGTTGCTTGTTGTATTAGCGGAAGACGGTGATTCTTCTGCATTTTATTGTGTGTTTGTTATTGGCTCAGAGTTGTCCAGGAGGTGTAAACTAACGGGTAGGCCAATAGAATAAGTAATTCAAAAGTACGAGGTTTTGAATTCTATCTTGTCCCGAAATGAAACAGCGAATTTTTCAGGTCCCTATGCATTACAAATTGGTTAGAGTAACAATAAAAACATCTCCAAGCACTTGTCCACTAAACAGTATTCCAACCTCAAATCCAATCAGCTGTTTTCGCTGGTCGTGTTGACGGGAAAGCAGTTCAATGTTGGGACACGGAGACTGGTCGTGCGCAGCCAGCGAGATCGGTCTACCTCGTCTTTAGGCTCTGTGTGGTCAGGCGCAGAAGAGCGAGTCACTAGTCGACGACGCCTCGGTTCAGGAGACAAACGGGTACGACAGCGGGCGAGCCCCTGCAGGCCTTGCAACCACGCCAGGGCCGCCGCTGGGACAGATGGAATTACAAGCGACGGGCGTCTCGGCCGGAGAGCTGAGGGTGTTCTTGTGTTCATGGTCTGGCGGCAGCCTTGGCCGCGGATCGCGTTTCCCGCTGTAAGTGTCACCGAACCCCGCGGATGAAGCTGGGGGAGGGACGCACGTGTCAGAAATTCTTAAACTGTGGTCCGCGGATACATAGAGGTCCTTGAGCATGGAGTCAGAAGTCAGCAAGAGAAACTACATTTTATTTATTTTATTTCATTACGAAAAACATAAAAAAAAATATTTGTAATAATGCTGTAACTGCGTAACTTTTTTGTTATGAATGAAGGATTTGTTTTTGCAAATATTGTTTTTTTTTCGCTTTCGAGGCACAGCGACACGGGCGACAATAACGCCGCACGATCAGCCCCCCCCCCTCCTTTTCGCGTCAATAATACGCGCAAGGTGTTTTATTATACGCGACGATAGCCCATAAATTAAACTAAGACTTTACATGTTTATTTTTCAACTGTGCAGGAAAGCTCTCAGAAGACCATTTTTTTNAGCCCATAAATTAAACTAAGACTTTACATGTTTATTTTTCAACTGTGCAGGAAAGCTCTCAGAAGACCATTTTTTTAAAAACAATTTTCACGAATTTTTTCTCTTAGAGTAATCTTATTGTAATAAAAACCAAACTATACGATATTAGATAATTGTTGTTTTATCTTTACTGGCAGACAGTCGTGTTCCCAGGATGTTCATTTGCTGAGATACGCGTAAGCGTGCAAACAACGAATATACAGGAAAATGTCCGGACTACTACTCATAATANCGTTCATTTGCTGAGATACGCGTAAGCGTGCAAACAACGAATATACAGGAAAATGTCCGGACTACTACTCATAATATCGTACCAATTTGTATGATGAAAATAAACAGGTTGTATACATAAAATTGTTTTCTTAGCTTCTATTAAAGAATTTGTTCGGGGTCGGGAAAAATGTACGCCATTTCAAAGGCGTCCACGAAAACATCAAGTTGAAGATCTGTACTGGCACCGTTCGTATGCTCTGAGGACTACGCCCGAGAAACATTATAGATGAGTACACGGAGAAGAAATGGCGCTACGGTTCCTTTGGCGTGGGCGTGCTCATTTTCTGATTGGCTGCGCGAGGCTCTGGGAACGGGCCTTGTGATTTATCGGCTGCTGCGTACTGCGTAAGGTCCCTTGTTAGCACGGGCTGCCGGCTGGCAAGTAAGGTTATACCTGAAGCTGACTTGCGAACGATCTTCCAAAAAAGTTTTTTTGCTGGTCAGTCACGTCATTTTGTTGGCATGTGCGGCTGGAATTCGTACACTGAAGAACCAAAAAAACTGGTATAGGCGTGCGCATGCAAATAACAGAGGTATGGAACCAATCAGAGTAACGCGATGCGGTCGGCAGCTAGATCGGTTACTGCTGCTACAATGGCAGGTTATCGAGATTTAAGTGAGTTTGAACGTGGTGTTATAGTCGGCGCACGAGAGATGGGACATAGCATCTCCGAGGTAGCGATAACATTTTGATGTTCGCGTACGACCATTTCGCGAGTGTACCGCGAATATCGGGAATCCGGTAAAACATCACATCTTCGACATCGCTGCGGCCGGAAAAAGATCGTGAAAGAACGGGACAAACGACGACTGGCGAGAATCATTAAACGTGACAGACGTACAACCCTTTCTCAAATTGGCGCAGATTGGATTTGTGGACTGCTCTGCAGAATTCATGGTGTGAATTGCCTCCTGCATACCTTCAGAGATTAGTCGAGTCCATGCCACGACGTCTTGCGGCACATCTGCGTGCTCGGTGGGGGGGGGGGCATACACGATTTTAGCAGGTGTACCAGTTTTTTTTGCTCTTCAGTGTATAATGAACTGATGTTCCACTTCTGCGCTCTGAGCTGCAGCGCTACCCTCGTACTACTGAAATTCCAGTTTCGAATACTGAGTACGCCCGTAGCTGGGTGAGCTGTTTTTTAGATGTTAAATTTTCGTTAGTTCAACTTGTAAGTGCTCCCCTGCCCGAATTAGTTTATCTCTGTGAAAGTTGGCACTTGTACTTCTGACGTAGATGTTCAGTGTTTCGGCAATGGAAATTTTATCGACATGTTGGCGTGGAGGAAACTACGCGAACACACAAGATAGACAATAATAATAATATCTTCCCGATAGTACACAGTACACTGAGCCCTAACGAATCGCCAACTCATTTTTGGGGTTCCTTCTTGTGATCATTGTTTCTTTCTCATGTTGTTAAGACAGCAAAACTNATCACTATTATGAACTGGGGCTCCAACAGGTTTTATTATATATATATATATATATATATATATATATATATATATATATATATATATATATATATATATTGTGACTCGTTATGACATCAAGCTCGTGATGTACTTGCGCATACGCTGGTCCTTTATTGTCTGTTATGTTACTGATTTTACATGTAGAGGACGGTTTCATATATTTTACACTCGGTTCCCCCGACCCTCGCGTTAGACTGACGGTGTTTATTTATATTAACGTGTACGTGTTTTAATGTAACCTGCGACTACACGTGTCTTGTTCTCGGTGCAATAGTATACTACTTTATTTTTTTCAATATATGACTGGTTGTTAAGGGTTACCCATGGTAACGATGACTCGGGCCGCTGGCCCTTGTGTCAGACTGATGGTGTTCATTTATATTACTATATGTGTATTTTAAAGTTTCCCAAGACTATGTACATCCTGCATGCAGCACATTTGTATATATCTTGATTTTTCCACATATAGTTTGTTGTATGTTACCCATGCTAACGTTTATTTATGTATATATTTTCACTTTTATATATACAGCCTGGATGACGATGGCGAAGGGAGGATAGCTGTCGCTGAGGGGGATTTGAGATGGTAGATCTTGCGGTAGCAGACGACAAGGGCGGTGGTTGGTGATTGATGCGTGCGTGCAGGCCGATGCACATGTGTGTGCTATTTCAGACCCTACATTCCTTCAAGCAATGGTAACTTTGCGACGCACTTGTACGTGCACCTTTATTTTCTTTACATGCGTGGACGGTTGTTATCTTTTACCGAACTTCAGAGGTTTGGAAAGGCTGATCAACTATGTTTGTTATAGGGTTTAAGGCCTACTTGTATTTTTTTTCTTGATTGCAGCCTGAAGTGACGACTGTGATATGAATTTGGTGATCTTATATCACCCTGTTCTACATCAGAGGTGATTCTCATGATATGAATTGGCTGCCTATTGCTTCGGTGGGTGGGAAATTGTGGGCGACTATGCTTATAAGTGCGTTTAGAGCATGTTAAACTCTGCGACCCTGTTCGTCGTCTGGGGTGATGCCTATGTTATGCATTTGGTGACTTTATCTTAATCGGTTTGGAAATAACAGCCAACTGTACTTATAAGTGTGCTTAGGACGTACTTGGCATGCGCGTGGTGCGACTCTTGCCTAGTGTGCATGGGCAGGCTTCGCTCCGTGTCGCCAAGGTGGAGTGACAGAACATGATACTCGTCCTTGCCAGTATGCCAGGTGAAAGAATACCAGAAGGAATATTAGAACACCAATGTGGAATGACAGTAAGAGACTCGTCCCCGCCAGGATGCCTGTTGAAAGGAGACCAGATGGAATATGAGAAAACTAATGTGGTAGGAGACGACGGTGATGAGGGAACATCAAAGATGGAGGGCTTGTAAGGCAAGAGAGAGGAAAGTGTGAATATAAAGGAGACCAGAAGTAATATGAGAAACCTCCCCCCCCCCCTTTCAACGGATAGAACAGACAAGAGAGAGAGGAAGGAATGAGGGAGCATGAGAATAAAAAATTAGACCAGAAGGAATAGGAGAAATTTCCCCAAGTGATATAATTGACAAGAGAGAGTAAGACCGGAAGGATTGATGGTTCGTGATTAACGAAAAAAAGAGACCATAAGGAATATGAGAAAACCCGAAGAGATAGACCAGGCTAGACAATGGGCTTGGGAGAGATATACTTGATGGAATGAGAGAAGTTGCATGATAGGGCAATGAACTCGAACATTCTTCAGACAATATGGATGGTGCCAGCATGGAATGACAGAGCGAGAATGTCAGGGTAAACCCTCAAACCCTCATTCTCCAAAAAGGAGTCACTTAGCCACATTGTAGAGTCACGCTATTTTCGGACTGAGTGACTCATAAAAAATTTGGTACAGAGGGAAATTCAGGAAATTTTATACGTTTTTAAAGAAAATTTTGGACATTTTTGAGAGAAAAGAGGGATATGCCGTAAGGAAAAGGGCCACGTGACGTCATCAAAGATGGCGGCTGGTGCACGTCCGCAGCCCGCAGTCCCTGGCGGCGAATCGGCTATAGTCGGTTCACGACTGGAAGAAACTTTTGAAAATCAACCTTTGAAAAAACACCCTAGCCGTTAGCTACATGCATATAACATTACAAACAGCGGCGAGCGCGGATACAGTTATGCCGTTAGGTTGCCAGCACAAAGAGAGGAAATAGTTCTAAAGTTTTAACGTAATTGTTAATTTATCGCTTACAAATGGGTTTCGAAAAGACTTGTATCTTATTATGCCAATTATTAATGACGTGATGCTAACGTACTTTGATTTCAATGTTTCTTGCATACTCACAAGATCACGCTCAAGGTGAAAGTAGAGCGGCCATTTGTTTACAAACCTTCGTTCCGTGTGTTGTTGGCGAGATGTGGTCGACACACGTGCTAGAGAATTGGTGCGATTATCTGGTTTAACCATTAATAATTAATTTACTGGTTTTTTTTTTTACTAATATCCTCTCTTTATTATTTCTCGTTGTGCCGATTTCTTTCGTNAAGTTTTAACGTAATTGTTAATTTATCGCTTACAAATGGGTTTCGAAAGACTTGTATCTTATTATGCCAATTATTTATGACGTGATGCTAACGTACTTTGATTTCAATGTTTCTTGCATACTTACAAGATCACGCTCAAGGTGAAAGTAGAGCGGCCATTTGTTTACAAACCTTCGTTCCGTGTGTTGTTGGCGAGATGTGGTCGACACACGTGCCAGAGAAATGGTGCGATTATCTTGTTTAACCAATAATAATTCATTTACTGGTTTATTTTTTTTTTTACTAATATCCTCTCTTTATTATTTCTCGTTGTGCCGATTTCTTTCGTTTCTGATACCTGTATAAGAGATTACTCGTAGTGCGTTCTCACGTGTTTAATATTTTTTAAATTTATTTCAGGTTTGCTTAAAATTTTATTTATTGTATTTTACGTTATATGTTGCGGTAGTTTTTGTGTGCAGTCATGAGTTCTAGCAAGGTGAATAAAAGATAAGTCACCAACGCCAACAGGACATCATTAACCTCACCGAATCGTTGTATTCCCTAATTAGGCGAGGGGAAATGAAACCCTGCAACGTCGCGGAAAGAGCGGCAGAAATGTTGAAACGCTTCAGATCCACAGTTCTAAGGTATGTTAAAATATATGTAGTATTAACCATTGCGTTTGCAAGTTGTGTGTGCTAAGGTCAATTATGTTGGCCTACGAAATGTGTTTACAAGAACATAAAGAAAATTTGTTAATAACTTGATAACATCGTCGAACGTTGTCTACGTGTCTTTTTAACGTTTTATTTGGGTAATTATTAAGTTTAGGGGGCTTTTCTGTAAAAAAAATAACAATAATTTCACGGAAAATGGTATATTTCCACTCCACTAATGATGCAGAACACGAATATACGACGGGCATTAACGTCCGACTAATTTCGTAACATGTGCCCACCTAACCTAACAGAACCTATCCCCACGATGGGTGAATCACTATTTTACATTTTTAAACTAACCTAGGATTGTTGGGTTTTACACTAACCTAGGATTGTAGGGTTATATAGACTCAAATGTGAGTGTATGAATCACCTAACCAAAAGGTGGTATTACAATGTGTAATTAAAAATAAAAACTACTTTGTGTTGGAATTTGTGTACCCCTGCGAGGGATTCTTCATAAACAACCCAATATATACAGTGGAAATTTATTATAAAGACAACTGACAATGGTAAGGAAAATTGCCTCTATAGTGAGTTTGTTATAGTCAATTAATTTTATATAGGTTATGGAGAGATGGTGCATTTTAAGATTCTGAAGAAGGAGCTTGTTTTGTATTTATAAGTTACATTGCGGCATTAATTGCCATTGTTATACGTCACTAAATAGATTACAGTCGATATAACTGGAACTTCCCCTACTATTAAACATATCTGTATCACTTCACTAAACATGAGAGGACATCGTAATCGATGAAATCGCAGTCATAATCTTTTAAGAAAACAATTGTGTATTAATGCATTTCCCCAACACCACTGTTCTACAGCCATTGTCTTTTAGTTATTGTAAATTATCAGTGTCATATTTTTCACTTTCAGTGCTACATAGCCAACCTAATTTGCATAATTTAAAAAGGACCATAATTCAGTTACTGGGTCAACTACAGTTACTGATACCAAAAACATACAAGGGTTTGTTTACAAATGATGTGTGACAATGTGATATGCTCTGCCGTGTGTTAGTTTAGGTTAGTTTAATAGGTGGCAGGTATTGGTTACTATATAACCCTACAATCCTAGGTTAGTTAAAAAATGTAAAATAGTGATTCACTCATCGTGGGGTTAGGTTCTGTTAGGTTAGGTGGGCACATATTACGAAATTAGTCGGACGTTAATGCCCCTCGTATATTCGTGTTCTGCATCATTAGCAGAGTGGAAATATAAGATTTTCAATGAATTATTTTTATTTTTACAGGAAACCCTATAAACTTAATAATTACCAAAATAAAACGTTAAAAATACACGTAGACAACGTTCGACGATGTTATCAAGTTATTAACAAATTTTCTTTATGTTCTTGTAAACACATTTCGTGGGCCAACGTAATTGATCTTAACACACACAACTTGCAAACGCAATGGTTAATACTACAGATATTTTAACATACCTTAGCACTGTAGATCTGGAGAGTTTCAACATTTCTGCCGCTCTTTCCGCGACGTTGCAGGGTTTCATTTCCCCTCAGCTAATTAGTGAATACAACGATTCGGTGAGGTTAATGATGTCCTGTTGGCGTTGGTGACTTCTCTTTTATTCACCTTGCTAGAACTCATGACTGCACACAAAAACTACCGCAACATACAACGTAAAATACAGTAAATAAAATTTTAAGCAAACCTGAAATAAATTTGAAAAATATTAAACACGTTAGAACGCACTATGAGTAATCTCTTATACAGATTTCAAAAGCAAAAGGAATCTGTACGAGAAGGTTAGCACAAATTAAAGTCATAAGTTATGAAAACTCAAATAATAAAGAGCTGATATTTGTATTAAAAAAACCGATAAATGAAATAATAGGTTAAACAAGAATCGCACAAACTCTCTACAGCACGGCCATCCGGGGGCTTATGAGAGATTGGCATTGCCATGTTAATGTTATTGGATGGACTCCTTGAATGTTGACACATTTCATTGCAAAATATTGTGTCTATAATATGTAATCAAAGTGAAAGTTTTTCTCCCCCACCCAATCCCCCAGTCAAAATCAAACCTACACACACACGCATCACAAAGCATCTAATTTTTAATACTCACTTTTTGGGTTTATATAATGAAATGTTTTCTTTCGCTTGCATCACATATTCTTTTGTGTGAAATTCTCAAGATTAAAAACTTTACGCTTGTGGAATATCCATTAATAATATATACAGTACTTTTATGATGGGGTACGTGCATGTACGAACACATGTACACACACACAGTGGAATGTAAACATTGCATGTAAACATTGCCATGTGACTGCCACATGGCAATGTTTGTTTACCCTTTGGCAGAAGGATACGAAATGGGCTTGAAAGTAGATCTTTAGCAGGGCTTCAAGAAAGTCTCTTCCAGTCATGAACAGACTATATTATATCTACTAATGGCGACTTCAGAACTGTTTTGTGCATGAAGCAAAATTGTGTCTATGACTCAAAGTAAATTCCGGAAACTCCGCGAATTCATGTGGTGGAAGGGGTATCTTCAAACACGTACACTTTAGCGCTACGACTTAGATTGAACCCACAGCTTGTAAAATACGAGTTGGAGGATTCCGAGCGTGTGACAGCAGAAGAAGAGATACGGAATCACGTGCAACACAGTACAGATGGGAAGATGATCCCCTCGAAGTCTGCAACCGACGAACAAAGAACAGCGATTCGCGTGTATTATACAGGCGACGCTGACAGATGTATTCACGAAAATTTAAGGATTCTTAAAACTGTGGGGAAAGCTTGCGGCGCCATCGGGTCGTTGGGCGTACAGCCAACACAGCTGACAGCTTCAAATGCTTCCAGAACCTTCTGTGTCTCCGCTGAGGACAGCAAGCACCGTCTTTCGGGAGCAAGAAGTCGACGTCAACAATCGCCACGCGGTCATGCTCGAGAAATTGTCAGTTTCGTCCGAGCCGACCTCTAAGTGAGTGGTTTTCTCCAAGTGAGTGCCCGGCTCACATTACAGGCGAATGCCAGCGTATTTACTTGGTCCTTCCGTTGCCAGGGCGAAAAATTGTAAGACACAGTAATCAAATCATAACCAGTACTGGAATTGAAACTCTCCTTTTATCCTCAGAACCAATAAAAAAAAATCCGTAAGTGTTGCTGGATATTATTGTCAGAAACCATTATTACAGCTCCAAGTATTTCTCGAATTATTTCGGTTACAGAGTAAACTTCAAGCACTTGTTGTTTTATTCTGTTATGACTGGAGCGCTATGTGATTAAGATACGCCCTGTGTTAAAGCAAACAAATAACAAAGAGCAGCCGCGTAATGAAAAATGCCAACAGACAAACGATGTTGACTCGAGTACATAGAGAACTGTGAAGCAAAGTACAAAGCTAGCAAAGCACGCGAAATACCCGCGGCTCTTTCTAACCATCACTATCAGCAACAGGTTGTGTATGACGTCACACATCAACAAAATGTATTGCTCTGGAGATAAGCTCCTGGAGTATTTGGTGATGGTGTATACATGGGACACCATAAATTTGCGGGGGGGCTTTAATTTTTTTGCAACACGAAACTAAATGATGGCCTAAAACAGTGGATCAAGGGAGATAAGACGAGCCCACGAACAGATGACTACTTCATTTGGTGCATTTCGCTTTCCATGTCTCCATTCGGCTTTTCCTTGCAGAACACGCCGCAGCTGTGCTGTGAGGTGTTTGTTACTGGCCGCTGTGTTGGGAGATTTATCAGATTCATCTGGCAGCAAGCTACGTTTTCAATGGTCTGCTATTCGGATTCTGTCCTTATTAACCCTTGCTCCCCATTTTCTGACTGGATTGTGCGTGAGGAGATCGCCTTGTCGCTATGGTCCGGAGTCATCGAGGACGTGTTAAAAATAATTGTGGTTCAGTGATTAACGTAAATCAGAAGCAAGCATAAAGATTCTAAGTCTACCCTGGTACCAAAGGGTCGACAATTTGTCTATCCTCTTTACTCAACACACAATGTTATCAAAAATCATGCACCATAGGTTAAACATCAGTCCACGTGATATGCTGATGTGCTTATTATCCTGTTATATGCTAAAGTTCATGTGGGCGACCAAGTCATTCCACCAACGTACAGCTTGTCAGAAGCATCTTGTTTTCAGGTTGGGCAAATTCTTCGTCTGGGGGCGAGTCAATCGTCAGAATAAACATTTCTGTTCTCGGGATTCACACCAGTTTCAGGNGGCAAATTCTTCGTCTGGGGGCGAGTCAATCGTCAGAATAAACATTTCTGTTCTCGGGATTCACACCAGTTTCAGGTAGGTAAGGAGCAGAGAAGAAGCCGCATCACAGCATGGTGAGACCTGTGAACTGACAGACTGATTGGACCTTCCTATTTTTGCTGAGCTGGGACAGGTGGGAGTTACGTGCTGATGCGTGCCAAAGAGGCTCTTCCGTGTAGGTGATATTCCCATTCCGAGGGGATATTTTGAACTTGATTTCAGCGGGATGAGGATGACATCCTGGCACCACCACGCTGCTTATGAAGACATTCGGTAGAACAGTTCCAGGGCGATGGATTTTGTTAACATGGATGGTTCCCACGTAGTCCCAATCTCACACCGCCGGATCCCTACCTGTGAGGTCACTTAAATGATCTCGTTTATAAAAATAAGATCATGCCGCTAGTCCGTTTGAATAACAGAAACACACAGATACCTTACGCAGCGAGTTGCAACTTCTTCTAACCTACGTGGAATTACTGGGCAAATCGTCTGAGAGCATCGAACGTATAGTGTGGTATAGTGTTAAGCATACACTTTGTGACTTTTGTNATTACTGGGCAAATCGTCTGAGAGCATCGAACGTATAGTGTGGTATAGTGTTAAGCATACACTTTGTGACTTTTGTGTTATCCCGTAGAAGCACTCATAAGATCATGTCCCTAAATCTATCATTCCCGGGTATTCATTTTACTGTCGTCAGAACTTGAATTATGCATTGCTAATTTCAGTAAGTGAAAACCTGTTCGCTAGAAATTAAGTTAAATATGGAAAGTTGCTTCTCACAGGCAGTTCGGTAAGATTCATCGCGAATCAGGCTCAGGATGATACAGTTCACTCTAAATCAGTATGATCACTAGAATTCAGTCGGTGAATTAATCAGTGGATTGCCTGTGATTACGGTGGAGCTGTTTTCTTTGATTTGACGTCTGATTTCACTTATGTGGAAATGTTTTCGCTGTTTTTTGAAAGGCGTGTTTGCGTTTACTGCAATTTTACGTTACCGAAATGTCAGGCAAAACTAAATTACGCGAAACTAAGTTAGGGAAAACATATTATTAGGTTAAAGGCACAAAGCTATAAGACAAGATTCAGTTTATGTGGGGATCTCAGTCAGTTTACATTTTAGAAACATCCTTGTTAGTCGAAATGTATGCTGAAGAAACACAAACTATACAAAATAAACCGAGGCTTGAGTGTGCAGAGAACTGTAGAGTCTTCTAGGTTGCAAGTTTCGGAGCTCGCAAATTATTTCCTTGCTGCAAAATGTTACGCATTCAAGATTATTTAAAACTTCCATTGTACGGCGTATCCGTAAGCTTAGCTGCAAAACCTTCTTACTGTATGATGCTTGCGTGTTTCGTCTTTACTTAGTTTTCCTGAGCTCAGAAAAAATCAAAGGCATCGGAAATTCCTGGTTATAGCGGTACCCAAACCTCTTGGCCGTTCATCGCTAAGCTTGCAATAAATTCCTGTTCGACCTCTAGCATCGTTACTGCCACAAAGAAACAGTTTTTTAAAAATCTTCTTTAGTAGGGCATGAAAGTAATTAAACCCACTACTTCAGCATCGGAAGTTAATTAATTATTGATTCCAGCCGATTGAACGCTGTAAAAACAATACTCTATGCCTAAACAAAGTTATTACTACCACTATATTCTCAGCGTTAGTGCTATAAAATGAAATACTCAATTTTTTAAAGAATAAATCGTAAAATTATTGGTTATAAAATGTGTACATTAAAGAACCAGGCTCTAAAGAAAGCGAAATTGCAGCATTTAGTATGTGCGATTAGTCCGCAGTGTATAAAAACAACAGTACATTGATTAACAAAGAGGGGAGGGGACTTGGGGTCTGGAAGATTTATCAGTGCCGTGATCACGGCGGAGGAGAGTAAAGGCGATAATACTTGTCAATGTTGCCAAGTCACTTATGTTTACCCAGACGAACATGCGAAATCGCCGATAAGAGCGAAGCCGGCCAGCTGTTGGGAGCATTAGTCGCCGACCTTGAGCGGCCTTATCTTCCGCGCAAAACGTGCTCGTCGCCCAGATGGCTAATACGCGCCGACGACGGGATGTCCAGACTGCTTTAGGTAAACAGCTGCAGGCAACCTCGTTCCGAAATAAGTTAGACAGTAAACCACTGCATCTACAGTCACGTTCATTTATCGTCAACATTTAGCTGTTAAAACTGTTCAAGAACCAAAGTTTTTCCTAGATTTTGACGATATTTTATGTTTACGTGAAACAATATCAGTGATGACTTGAATAAATACCAAATCATTTGAAAAATACCTTTCACCATTTTGTTTAGCACCAATATGATAATTTTAACTTTAAATCTTGATTCAAAGTTTTAAAAGAAAAAAAAAACTAAGTTTGGTTTCAGACGAATATTTATTGAAGCCATGGGAGTAGCATATTGAAATTTCTTTTAAATCCGACATTTAGTTCATCTGCGTTAAGTGCAATGATTTCTGAATACTTTGACACAATTGAAACACGAATGAACCCCGTAGCAAGTTTCGAAGAAATATATTTCGTGACATATCAATATGAACAACTATTTTAAACTGTGTCATAGAGAATTAAATTTGTTTAATTCTGAGATTTGTCGAAAAAAAATATAGAAATATCATATTCCTATAGCTCATTTAATTCATTTTTATAAATCACAACGAAAAAGGATGTAGTAAGCTGAACACGAAGAAAATTATCTTAGACTCCTGAACACCCTTAACGGCTCCCAAGTAATGTAGTACGTTTGCGGCTACTTTCAAATTTACTGAAGCCCTGGTTAAGTTCTATTCTCAGAATATTCCTCCACCTCGTAAAAAAATAATACTTAATTCAGTATAGAAAATTGCACCAAAGGGGCGACGCACCACATTCGTGCGCACTCCCTTTTTAAAAATGTTCTTCATACGAACTATTTCTTGCTAGGCATTATCAATACACCCATTTCCTCCCTGTTTTTTATTAATATTAATTATAAATGAAATAATATAATACATACATAACATGCAAGTAAAAGGTTAGTTTGATAAAAAATAAGATACTTTTATATTAACATAAGTATAAAAACGGTTGTGATACACGACATATATAGGAAACAACAAATCACGTCATACACGNGGGGGGGGGGGTGATTTTTCAAAGGTTTGATTCAAAAAGTGCGAAGAAACCCGCGAATAGACTACACCTTTAAATGTACCAGGAAGCAGGTTTGTCTGCTGCCTTGACAACTTACCACTGCAAATGCTGTGAATGATTGTGGCAATGCCTTAGCGCGGCTGCCTAGAGCAGAACAATCAGAGTGAAAGAATAGCGCTTTACATGTTAAGTGATTTCAGACATGTCTCGGCCGCCTTTCACCATGTAGCTTTCAAACAGAAAATACTTACCCATATTTGCCCGGGCCGCATATCTACAAAACGTTTTTTTCGCATAATTTTAATACTCTGAAAATTGCGGGTAAATTAAAATTTATAAAATTCAATAAAAAACACTAGAAAGCGCTGTAAAAAAAATCTGCAAAACAACGTGAAACCTCTATTCAAGCATCGTGGTTGTCCCGATAATCTCTACGGCCATCGTCGCGGCGGTCTTACTTTCACACCACGAGCGGTTCGAATCCAGAGTAATAAAANATATATATATATATATATATATAAAGACTTTGAATAGAAAATTATTATTTTATATTGCTGCCAAATCTGCTTAACCGTTGTATGTAATTGTGATGTCGATTCAAGAAAATATCAAATTGATAAGATCCCATAGTTTTGTCAAAATGACGTGTCGAAATCGCCATTTTACTCTTCTGTAACATACAATTAAAATTAACAGAAATCAAATTGTTTACTTAAAAAAAAGTGCCGATGCCACTCAANTACTCTTCTGTAACATACAATTAAAATTAACAGAAATCAAATTGTTTACTTAAAAAAAAGTGCCGATGCCACTCAATATATCTTTACAGAGGAGTATTTCGTTAATGACAATACAAGAAAAAATTATTTTTGTTTTTATTTGTAATTGCTCCTAAGTTTTTTTTTTAAATAACTTGCTAAGTATATTAAAATTAATTACAGACTGTTCGCAGTTAATCGAACACTTTTGAAGGCGCTGGGAACTACTTTTCTCCCCACTTTGTAGNAATTAATTACAGACTGTTCGCAGTTAATCGAACACTTTTGAAGGCGCTGGGAACTACTTTTCTCCCCACTTTGTAGCTCTCCGCCACATCACGCGTCGATCAAGAGAAGCCGCGTGAAATTGTCAGGAACGTAAATTTCTTACTAAAATATTGATTACACTAATTCATGCATTAAAAAGGTAGGAACCAAATACTGAATAAATTCAGTGTGTACAAATTTAAATATTACATATCTAATACTACGTTAAGACAAGGGACTGCTTTTCCTAAATTGCTGCTTACTTTAGTTGGGGCGTGTAAGTCATTGAAAATTTAGTGTCAGTTAAAATACAGGACTATCCTGAACCTACACGTACAATCTTTGTGAGATGAATCATTATAAAAAATGGGGTAGAAAAAATAACACGCCCTATGTATGACCTACCGTGGTTGTCAAGAGG
>NQII01007008.1:31735-52674 GCA_002778355.1 Clitarchus hookeri | reverse complement strand
GGGGGGGGGGGGCACACATTTGAAAACTGAGAATTAAAATTAGTTATTTACAATAATGTCGGAAACTACGTGAGACGAAACAACAAATTCGTGAACAGTGTTAGTCTCATTACTAATCTTTGAAAACCTGGTGGATGAGGGCAGCGGTGGCGTAGTGGCCAGGGCGCTCGCCTCCCACCACGGCGATCCGAGCTCGATCCCCGGCGGGCCCACTCCCGGACCCCCGCATGCAGGAATCGCGCTGGACGATGCCGCTTGCCGGCGGGCTTTCTCGGGGCACTCCCGCTTCCCCGCCCTTGCACTCCAGCGCCACCCCATTCTAAGGTCTCATCCCTGTCATGCCCGGGGATGACGGTCACCTACGGGTCCCAGCTGGAAAGACCGTCACTCGGAGGGTGTTGCCTTGCCCTGGGTGCACTCCCCACACGCCATTATTATTATTACCTGGTGGATGATAACATCGCCCATCGTTAGAAAATTAGCGAATGCCGTGTAAATTGACAGGAAGTGTGTTAGCCGTGGATGCTCATCAAACGATACAACCCGCAAGATGTTCACAGATGGCTTATTTGAAATAAGGCTAACGTTATTCACGAATTTGTTGTTCCATCTCACGTGGTTTAGCGGGACACAGTACATTACGATCAAACTATGTGCTTACCAATAGGCATTACCTTTTAATGGTTCACATGAATTTCAATATATTGTGGATAGTCTATTAAAATAATTTTTGATTGATGCATTAATATTGCACTGTTAACAATACAATTATTTCAAGAATAATATTTTATACAGTGTAAAACAAAGCTTCAAGGGAGGGGCTTAAGCCTCCTTAGCACCCCTTCCCCCTCCTTAGCACCCTTTCCCCTTCCTTAGCACCCCTCCCCCCTCCTTGGATCCGCCACTGGTATTATGTGTTTTACCCCAGTTTACATAACGCATCATCTCACAAGTTGTGTACCTTGAGTGCAGGAAAACTCCTGTATATGCAGTTAAGGGCGTGGCATTTTTCAAAGTTTGTTTTCAAAAGTGCCCAGTTAAACGACCACTAACCAGCTATAAATTTAAAATTGTAGAACACGCCTAAGACAAGGCAACAATCAGCCATTTGCTCTCGCTCTCTCTCTTTGGAGTAGCAGTACCTGCTCTTCCGGCGCATTGCGCTCGCTCAAGTGTGGACGATGCGACGAAACAGAGGACGAATTCCACTCGTAATAATAAACACGAAGCCATCTCAGATATCACGATGTATCCCGTCTACGTTGTTCACAGTGGTGACATGCGCACGGATTTGTGAAAGAAACTTTCCAAGAGAACTGCAGTGGTTTGATACCATGCGTGCGTAAGGGAAAACGCCACAAACTATTAAAACAACACTACTGGAGGAAGATACGTGCAGTTCAGCGACACCGTGCAGCTGATCAAAACTTGTTCGCACGATGAGAACGAGAACCAAGTTCGTTCAGCGCAGGAAGATAGCTAATCGATCATACCAAACAGCTTAAACGACTAGTCACTGCTTTCAAACACGGTCGCTGCATGGCGGGGCAAAGTCTATTACATAAATGCCAGATCTTTGTTTCTTTCTCAGTGCTTATCTCTCTGAAACAAGGCCGACCAGGCTATTGAAAACTCTCTGGCTTCCTCTTCGCCCACCAGATATTTATTTACTTTGAACAGAAACGTGTGCAGTAACTGAAAAGTCAGAAACTTTTGTGCCCGCTGTGTGACTAGAATCCGAGACGAGAAACACACAACGCCCTTTACAACTACTTCAACACTTTCACAGGCCATTTTGGTAAAGAAATTTCTAGAAACTTTTGTTTTGGTATTTAAGCAAAAATGATCTTAAAAAAATTTTTTGTAATGTAATTGGTAGATAAGTTTATTTTTGTGGCATTTTTTGATACATTACACAAATATACTTCTCTTAGCCTGAGAAAGGTGGGGGTGGCAGTTTAAGGCTCGTGTGTAGATGCGTTTTATTTATTTATTTATTTATTTTCGCAGCAAACACAACTCGTTCTCTAACAACGGACATACTTTAAGTAGATTTTTGCTATTTCTCGTTTCCTTCATTTTGCGTTTCTCAATTTAAAAAAAAATACTGTAATTTTTTAACAGTACGGACAAATTACTGTGAACACACATTCATACAGGCTCCATGCTTTCTTGCCGCAGAGCTAGTAACTCAACATCAAAGTGTTGCACGATCTTCCAAAGACATACTGTAGTCAGTAATTATTGTAAATTAACGGAAGGGAAGGCTTTATAATTAGTTTTGTAGTAACTTCCCTTTCGGATTAAAAAACGATTGCAAGGGCACTGGGCATAGCTTCGGTAGAATTCGTTTATTCCCATCTGGCAATAATAACATTTGTTCACACCTACTAAATACAGACACCGAACTCGGTCATTATATCTTGACAGAGGCCAAGTTTCTTTTTAACAATGAGTCTTTTAATACGCTCTCCGGCTCTAAACTGATAAACTTAACATGTTTTGCTACGCCATATTAACTTGCTTCATGTCGGAATTTTTTCAACGTGGATGTATCAAGCATGTGTTTATTCAATTTTCCACTCTAAAGCATGTCATACAAGAATGCGTGAAGTATACCTAGAAGTCGCTTAACCACGTTTGAATGAGGGTTCGAACTCGCGACTTCCAGGTTGGTGATAGAACGTGATGCTCGACAAGGGTCGGCGACTCTGCTTTATCGTGGACATATCTCGACTGATGCACGTAACAATCATCTCGAGAGGTCTGAAGACGTGTCTGGGCTTCGCACGTTCCAAACACGTTGCGTCACCTCTTTTTTACGCGAGAGCTCATTTCTAATTAGTGCTGTTATTGCCTTTTGAGTGCTGTACCAACTTCAGTAAAGTGGTTAGCTTTTCTCAGCGTAATGACCCGATATTGTTTAAAATAAACATGAACTGGAGGCTTTTCTAGTTTCCTAATTTTTTATTTTTTAATCTACCCTATTGCCAAGTATTAAGTCAGAGGTAGGGACGGGAATTCAGGTGGGTCTCAGGGCTAGGCCCCATACGCCTACAGGAGAGGGAACTTCATGCAAGGAGGCGTGCATCGCGGCAGAGAGGGATTAAGGCAGTCATGGCCGCAATTGGGGCCGTGAACTGCATCCCTAAGTGTACCTATGGCTGAGGCTACAGCTAAGACAGGAACTAAGTTCAAAACTTATCCATGCAATCCCGGTGTACTCCACACGATTCTACCAGCCAGTCACCCAGAGGGTCCTTTGGCGGTTTGTTGGATACGTTCGTCTACATGTTCAATTAGCTAGCGAACGAAATACAGGAAGCAGAGAAAAATGAAACTAAGAACAGGAAATTTCCGGGGCAAAAGCGGGACGCCGACGGGCTTGTCGTCCTTATTTTGTACTTCTGCGTCTAGAAGACATGGGCGGGTAGTCGACCCACCCGGCAAAGGAGGCCTGTGATGTTTGCCACATGCTATAACAATTATGGCTGCAAGCCACTTGGTATGAACGTGCTACCAAAACCTCTGAGCACGGTGTTCCACAGACACGACCGCTGCCCACCGCGTTCCGATAGCTCGACTTAAGGCGCCCGTCTACCTGGCGCTTGAACTGCGTTGCAGAGTGTTCCAAATACACGTTTTTCAACGAAACTATTAAGCGTGCGTCCAACGTGCTGATCTACGATAAGAACACACACTTCAGACGAGAGCTGTTAAGTACTTTCAAAATATCACGTACGTTAGAAACATCAATTCAGAGTACTCCAAAACCGCTAAAAAAAGCCTTTCCAAGGCGCTGTAGCTCAAAATGCACGCATCAGATACATACAAAACTACTATAGGGGCCTGCACTGAACCTTCCTAAAGACTTCCCACTAATAAAATAATATGGTCACCGCTGAAAGTCCCATAGGTACACGCAGCACGACGAGAACACTGCACGCCAGTTCAGAGCCTTGCGCTTAGCGGCGATGGCGTACTTGATGCGCGCGGCAGTGTCGCCCTTATCGCTCCCGCGCTTCTCGGCCTAAACGTGGGAAAAATTTCCAGGTAGACGGGCGCCTTAAGAAGGTCACCAACTAGCGGGTCGCGACCCCGTTCGTTCAGGCGACAGACACGAAAACCAATACTGTAAACAAATGCGTAAACATGATGCAATATCATGAGTTTGTCTACTCTACAAGTACCGTAGTTACAAAAAAGAGCAGTATAGCTGCGAAAATATATGAAAATTAAAACACCTTACAAATTCATGTTGTCTGCATTGCTAGCTTATTTTTAAATACATTTGAGAGCTTATTGACCCAGCGTGACTGCGCCTATCAAAGAATGTGTAGAATCTGTTTTGTCAACACTGATGTATATAATACAAAACCAGATATCATTACAAGTAAACTTTAATATTTTTGCTTTTCAATTATGCAGCTTTGTTAAAAAAATAATAATGGTAAAATAAATAAGTTGTAGCCTAACTTAAGAAACACTGACATGCCGAAATGTGTTCTAACGATAAAGTAATTACGAAATAATGTTTGACATCATTAAAACTGTTACAAATGACGTTACAAAATAAACTTAATAGCATGATATAGTTAAAAAATTGCGAGTTTTTAAACGTGGCTTAAACGGATTAAAATATATGCGTTTTTTAAAGAGACTTTCTTATTGCACTGATGCATATGTTTTTTAACCGTATCGTCTATAATATGTATATTGTAGCCATTTGAAGTAAATTATGGCTACACAAAACATACTCACTCTGTTCAAACAACTATTTCAGGTCACACGGACCGGGACTGGACTCACCATTCAAGGCAACACGGAAACCAGTGGTTTTACGATTACAGCGAAAACGCCATTTCCACTGCTAATGATGATCATCTTTCTGGAAAAGAGCGCGAAGAAATTGTACGGACACCCACAAAGGACCACTCTTCTCAGATACCTATTACACCTCATTCGTCCCACATTACAGCGTGCGAAAACAACAAAATGTAAGCAATTTTGTGTTTGTATAGTTTTTATATAATCCACAAGAATCCCTGATCACATATATGTGATTTCGGTATACACGCAAATACTATACATGTAATTTCATATTACTTACTGTCTGCTTATTACACATGACTACTATCCACATTATGTAAAGGAAGTATGTTTACGATCATGTTTCAGTCCACGTTTTAGTTACATGGCACATTATGCCACTAGCCGATGATTTACAAATGGGTGTGTTCTAACATTTCTGTCCTCAATTACCGAATGTATTTCATTTTATCAGTAAAAATTAGTTTACATTGTTAGTAAACATATTTACGGTCACAAAAAACATCCTTTGCAAAGTATGTTATTTACTACGGCATAATGATTAGCTTTATTTATGAACGACTTAGTTTGTCTATTTATTTTTATAACACCAACTTTGCCATAGTGGTAAGGATGTCACGGTAATCCAAGGAATCGAATTTTAATAGCTACATACCTTTCGATCGATGTGTTCTTCTCTATTTTATTTGCTTGAAGCCTTCTGTTATGTAAAGAGCATTTGGTTTTCTTCTTAATTCTTGACGGACACATTCTAGTCGTAAGCATTTTTATAAACGAAATTCGCGATTATGCAATAACACGCAAGCCTGTAACGTAAAAATAGCACCGTAAATTGTTTTATATAGGCTATATGAAAAATAAAAAAAAAAATAAAATAACGTTAGCTTTGGTATGATGCTGCATCGACGACAAAAACGTCAAGGGAGAGAAGACGAAGGCCAAGTGATGAGTCACAAAGGTCACTTCTCACGTAATCCTGCACAGCTCGGTTGCTGTGAATCACTCTGCCGTTACAAATACCTCTGCTTGGCACACAACAGCTTCGTTGGCCAGCTGAGATGAAGCAGTGTCAGTGCACACGTATCTCCGGTGCCGCTGCGTCGCCGCTTTGTAGTACTGCGATGTCAATCGACTAATGCACACATGCGTTTTCTCGCCGTAGCTGTAAGATATGACTCTCTCTCTCTCTCTCTCTCTCTCTCTCTCTCTCATCAGCTTGACGATGTCTTCATATTTAGAACTCTTCATGTAAGTTGTGGAGAAGCATACAGAGTTTTAGGGAAAATGCCTTCGAAGAATACCACAAACGTATCAAAAAACAAATATTGTGGATTTCCATTTGCAGACAGTTTTGCGAAGGATCTGATGAATAGGAGAAAAAAAAAAAAAAAAAAAAAAACATTTCCAGTAAATCCATTAGTGGTTTACATAGTTGAAGTTTGTGAGTTTATAATACTTACACAAGACTTTGTGACTGAAATATAACAAAAAAGAAAACGAAACAAAGAAACATCGTTACGGTACTTTATCTTTTGGACTTTCCTAATAAATATCACAAAACCAAATTTTTTAATTTTTTTTAAATTGTTATATGTTTACATGAATAAAATTACCTATTTTATACCATTGAGTTTGAAACTAAAAAATAAACAACTCTATTTGTTTGTTACTTTTGAAATAGGTCTATCAGTCATAATATTTTTATAATAAAAATAAAATTTAAAAATTATTATTTTGTGGTGATGGAAAATGTAAAAGGCAACTGTCGTTACACAACCGACATCAGCCTGCATTTAGCTGTATTGAAGAGCCTTACTGATTATTTATTACAACCATTGCACACTCGCTGTATCTCTCAGGTTTTTCAGTAAAAGCATGCATTATACGACATCAATATCTATAATAAACTTGTGTACATGGTACGTAAAAAATGTATCGTTTTATTAGATACTACTCACCGATCTCTTTTGTAGGAATAGTTCAGTCTGTGCAGTATTTGTGCGCAGAATGTGAACAGATGTGTAGAAAATTAGCTACCGTTTTGCTGTTAAATTCATACGACAAAAATATAGACTGCATAATATTAACGTCATAACCAAAAATTATATATTTTAAAACCAGTGCTGCATACTTGACGAATTTTTATAAATTGTGTTGTACGTGTTGGCAGCGCATCGACACGCAACTCCGAATCAATCTTCGACTGTTCAGGCGGCTTAGTTCTATTCGCTCCAATTACCTATATTTTTTATTCCAATTCTAGTAATCTGTAGCATCACTGGTTATCTAAGAATACTGGGTCAGATAGCGATATAAAAAAATTTTGTGCATGGTAGAATTTGTAAGTACCTCTACATACTCGTATATTTAGAATATTTGGCATTTATTTTTGTTTGGAAAAAAATTAGCTAAGCTTTTAACTTCTGGAGTTGTCTTTTAGGATTGAAAATGCTAGTTTGGGCACAACATTTTTTTATATCCTATCCAATAAAAAAATTATATAGAGTTTTAGTACTGCAACTCCTTCCGACGAATTTATGTATAGATAATTAGCTGAAGAAGGGCTGTATAGAGTTGTTATTGTCAGTCGTAATTTCATTTCCGAGAAATGCTAGCCTCTTCGTCACGCCAGTGCTTAAAGCCAACTAGCCACCCCCACCCCCCAACCCCCTCGGATTACCGACACTGGTTCTTGCTGTTCACTGCCTGCGTACTTTCGGCCCCCACCCCCTCCTCTCCCCGGGGAATACCCACAAGCAAGGCCTTCACCGAGTTCGGACAGTTGCCACAGAGTGAGGAGGGCACCACTTTCGTCTAGCTTTTTGCTAAAAACCTGTTTTTCAGTTAAATTTCCACCAGCTATTATTTTTAACTAGATACTCAAGTCAGTAATTGAATCTAAGTGTTTTCCCTCGAGATTCGACGTATTTAGTTTCCTTGTGCTCCCGTTCGTTTGTCTGTAGTAGTAATTTCAAATGCGCGTCGAAATTTTCAGTTTTGATTGAGGGGTACAGAAGAAAACCGTTTTCGGAGGGTTACAAATGAAAAAACAGAAAAATAAGGCACGTTTAAGCAAGGAATACAATAAAACTAGTTTCAAAAAAGGAAGTTTCCAGCGTGAAACTATCCTCAGATCACGGAGCAACTGAAAACCAATGGACAATGAAAACTTAACTATTCCTTAACAACGTGTTTGAAAAACAAATAACTGAACTTTCAAGTACTCAGTTATGATCTTATAGTGTATTAAAGTAAGATCGAGAACGAAAATACACAATAATTAGCAAATTTATTAAGGATACTACTCCGTTCAGCAAAACACTGGTCTTACGAAGGATACATTTGTAAATAACGATTTTTCTGATACGAACACACGAAATTAAAAAATTTGGCTATGTCACAACATAAAAAATCCCTGCAATGTCATAGGTCAAAAATAACAGTATTTCATCACTTGATCCCCACTGCAAGTTAAGAAAAAGGTTTCAGCCTGGAATTGAACGGATGACTCGTGAGCCGGTACTTCGGAATAATTTCAGGTGTAATTAAACCCAATTCTGCTACTTTCATTTTTCATTCACTAAGGTTTTATACCGCGTTTATAAACCAGTAGCTCTAATCTACAAACTCTGTAAAGGTGACTAAACACAAAATTGAAAGTATTACAGCATTTGCAAATCCACTTTCTCGCGCCAATGTACGCTTGTTTAACAGTCTTCTCGGCATAAAGCATAAATACACGGCAGGAATGCACTATGAACCCTCTCACGACCGGAGATAGGCGTGTAATAGGTGTCGGAAAGTTGACTCTTACGGGACCCGAGTTAACGTCCAAAAGCTTATAAGGTTCATGTTTTACTTCAACTAGCACAGCTGCTATATTCGTGCACGTCGTTTAAAAACAAAATAAACTGTTAAATCCTAGCGACATACAATTGAGGCAATCATAAATAATACTGTTAGTATATTACATGCAGTTCTGTTGAAATTATTCTTCGTTCAGGCATTTTTTTCCCAACCGCACTAAGGAAGTACAATTCCACGACTTGTAGTATTTCATTATGCCTATTAAATTATTTCTTATAATGATAGTGAAAAATACAGGATGAGTATAAATAAATACCCCAACTTTGAATGTCTATAATATCAAAACCAAACAAACTACAACCTCGATTGACCAATCAAATGAACAGTGGAACCGTGAAATTAGTTAACCATACATTCATAAATGTTCAACGCGAACATCATGAGTGGCCCGGACGACATCTACGCGATAACCAAACTCGTTCCATGCTCTTGTCAGTATGCCCGGTGTTACGGTTTGGATGGCGTTCGTAACTCTCGGTTTGAGGTGGTAAGGGGGTAGCGAGCTCGCATTCGACACGTCAATGTAAAGGGACGGTCTGATGTTTCCTTTATGGTGCACCACTCCATTGGCACCTAGCTGTTCGCGGATACCTGAACGAGACGTTGCCGCAACGCTGGATTGGTCGAGGAGCAGCTGGTGACCAGGCTATTCATCACTGGCCCCCAAGAAGCCCTGATCTTACCCCGTGCGGTTTTTTTTTCAATGGAGGTACATAAGGGATCAAGTGTTTCGTCCACCATTGCCGGCTAACATTGACGACCTCAAAACGAGAATTACGGACACCATCCAAACCGTAACACCGGACATGCTTACACGAGTGTGGAACGAGTTTGATTATCGCGCAGATNTTACACGAGTGTGGAACGAGTTTGATTATCGCGCAGATGTCGTTCGGGTCGCTCTTGGTAGTCACATTGAACATTTATGAAGATATGGCAAACAAACGTCACAGTTTCACGGTTCATTTGATTGGTCAACCAAGGTTGTAGGTTGTTTGGTTTTGATATTATAGACCTTCAGATTTGGGGTTTTCTTTTATACTCATCCTGTACTTCTGTAAGATTGATCTTTTTTAGTTTCCCCGCACTTTGTTTTAAAATTGTGTACGGTAAAGCTGAATTATATAGCGTGCATTTATGCTCCCTACACTCTAAAAGTGCATAACGTGATTGTGCAGTATCATATATCTAATCTTCACACACTCTAGCTGAATAGTTGGTTCCTGCAAGGGCATAAAAAATTCAGTAGGAATTACTAAATCACTAGCAAATTTGAGAAAGTAGTGAGTATATACAGTATGATTCTAAAATCATGTGACAAACATTGAGGGGTGGTAGACCTCACTAAAACAAAACAATTGTTGTACAGGAATATATGGGCGGAAGTGACGTGTTGAGGCACATACACAAAAATAACACATGAAATTCAACACAGTGTTTATTTACTACGTCACCGCTAAATGCCTTTTTACAGCAATGTTTATAATAATTGCTCACAATTTCTACCACCAACAGTAATGCAAGCTTGGTAGCGTCGGTGGAGTGATTGGCGAACAGATTCAAATACGCAGGGTATTTCACGCACGCGTGCAGCCGCACAGGATAGTCGAGCGACGAGGTTTTCAATGGAATCAACTGGAGTCTCGTAAATGAGGGCTTTCAAATGTCCCCATAGGAACAAATCGAGACTCGATAAATCTGGCGGTCGTGGTGGCCGTTAATGTGTAATGTTTTTGTGTTTGTGCCTCAACGTGTCACTTCCGCCCATATATTCCTATATAATAATTGTTTGTAGTGAGCTCTACCACCCCTCAATGTTTGTCCCATGGTTTTAGAATCACCTGTATACACTGACTCCGGCAGTGTAGCTTTCCATTGTGCTAGAATTTGTTTCTATTTCACTTGAAGTGCCTCGCAAGACAACGGACAGACAACACAATACAGCACAAACAGGCAAACATTTTACTCTCAACAGTTAGAGTACGATGTCGTACTTACCCCCTTCTCCTCCACCAGTGTCGCCACACGCCCGGGCTGAAACCAAAACAAAGAAAAATAAAAATTAAGAAAAAATTACGCAGGTGATGACAATTTTAAAATAGTCATTATCGTACATTGAATGCTGCAACATGTTTGCAAAGATGCTCAGACGAAAATTTAAAATTGAAAAATAAAACTAAATAACGGAATAAGGAGAAATGCCCCATAGTTTGTTCAGTTTATCCCATACTATCGGGTGTTACACAAATATCAAACTGGGTTGGAAAGAGTTCACAAATTTGTACAGTTTTGGTTGCTGGCTACCAATGTGCCTGCTACAAACAACAAACAGAAGAATTACCCTCCACAGATGCAACGGCCATTCAAAACGCTTGTCCTGGTATGTTTAAAAATTGGTTTGCCGATATCATAGTGTTGTACTGCGGCATTGCGAACACTCAACACATACTGGGAGCTAGCTACTACAGAGGAAAATGTTTTGTCGAATAAAACAAAATAAGTTTGTAGGACGCNCTCAACACATACTGGGAGCTAGCTACTACAGAGGAAAATGTTTTGTCGAATAAAACAAAATAAGTTTGTAGGACGCGGAGGAATATCCTGGAACTAGAACTTTAGCAGGGCTTCAGAAAAGTGCGAAGTAACAATTAATGGATTATAAGTCCTGAAGTAAATCTCTTCAGGATATCCGTTGGATATCTAGTAGTGGATATCAGTTCGTACCACTTCCTGGATTACCATTAGATGTTACAAAACCTCCAATGGCTATTACTTATAGCAAGTGTCTAAATATAAAGATATATATATATATATATAGGATATCCGCAATATCTGTATCCTTGCGTGGATATTGGGCAGACATTTGGATACCTTTTGGTAGTCTTTTGGTTGCAATTTTGCTACTCCTGGATGTCCCTGGATATCCAGAACGTCTGTGGGGACATCCATTAGATATTCTTTGGATGTCTGTGTGCTGTATGGGCACTCACCTACCACACCTTTACACGAAGTACTATATTTCGTAAATACAGATTTTACGCGAAAGTGAAGAACGCGCCTCTCTTAGTTTCAAGTCGTGTTAGAGCGTTAGCTGTTTGGTTTCATTTGCGGTTTGTGAAACGAGGTTACGAATAAATAGTTTCATTTTCGTTGTGTGCGTATTTCACTGAGTATAAAGATTTATCGTATAGAGGAATTTAAAAAAAGAATCAAAGAATTGGCACTCCGTGAGTGGTCTGCCACTCACCTGCTACTATTTTACACGAAGTAGTATTCTGAAGATGGGATTTCATACGCTTCAATATCATCGGCATTGTTCGTGTCTCAAAGTCAAATACACAAGGATACGAGAGCTCCCCCATTTTATATTTACGGAGCTCATTTCCGTTATTCGTCACTCCGGAGTGCCTTTCCGTAAAATAACTCTACATCTCCGTAATTTTTTTCCCGTAAATCTACATAAATTTCTAAGAGTGCAGTTGCAGCTTCTTTACAAATAAAATATTTGAAATTAGTACCCATTACAGTCATCTCCGTGTGTAATCTCAGTCATTATTAATCTATTAGTAAAATGGTTATTCAAAAGATATCGCCTCTATATCACACCAAGTAAAAATTACGATTGCGTATGATTCTGTCAGTGGCAGCAACTCCAGGATAAATTAATTGCTAATATAATATCTAACGTAAAGATTTCCTTTTTTTTAATACTGAAATATGTTCCCAAGTAGTATCGTTTTATATTTGTATGGTTGAAAATAGTGTTTCTCGATTTTGCACTTATTATAATTTTCTTTGGTAAATCTCAAGTTTATATATAGATACTTGTATCTGTATGACGTATTCAGTGGCAGAGAAGGAATACAATGCCTTAATTGTGCTCACATAACCAAAGAACAAATAAATCAGATAACAGTGCACGATATGCGTGATGTACGACAAATAAAAAAGAACAACGACGTTCTACAAGACTAGTACATATTGTAACATATTTAATTTGTAGCGTAGTTATTTTTACACCCATGCACAGGTGTAGTGGTCATACTACTTGCCTCCCACCAAGGCGAACCAGGTTCGAATCCCGTAGGGGTCACCCTGATTTTCACATATGGGGAACGTAGCGGACGTTACCATTGGTCGGTGGGTTTTCTTGGGGTAATCCATTTCACCCCGTCGTTACATTCTGCGGCTGCTCCATTCTCACCTCACTTAATTTTCACCGGTGCTCGAGATTTCGATTTTAAGTCTGACAAGATTGATTGTTAATCATTTTACACGATAAAAAAATAAATGGCGTGTGGGGAGTGCACCCAGGGCAAGGCAACACCCTCCGAGTGACGGTCTTTCCAGCTGGGACCCGTAGGTGACCGTCATCCACGAGCATGACAGATATGAAAACCTAGAATGGAGCGGCGCTGGAATGCAAGGGCGGGGGAAGCGGGAGTACCCCGAGAAAACCCATCGGCAAGCGGCATCGTCCAGCACGATTCCTACATGCGAAGATCCGGGAGTGAACCCGCCGGGGATCGAACCCGGATCGCCGTGGTGGGAGGCGAGCGCCCTGGCCACTACGCCACCGCTGCCCCTTTACACGATAAAAGGCAATCCGGCACGCTAGTGGCTGATGACCAGCCAATAAGGAACGGCGGCACTTGGACTAATAGCAGGATGGTACTGAGAACATGGACCACGAGCTGATCTAGACTTTCAGTTTGAGGGGAAATGGGGGGGGGAAGGGAGAGGGGAGAAATCCACTTCCTCATTGTGCAGATGCACGTCTAGACTTCCAGTCATGACATGGGAGGAGGCACCGTCACATCATAATTTTAGAGTAAAATATTAATTAATAAAATAAAATTAGTATTAAATAATTGTTGTTATTTAATTTAATTTTTTTTAACATTCAAAAGACAATTTTATGTAAACATAAGGGTTTTTGGCGTGAAAGGGGTTCATAGCTTGTGTGACCCCCTCCCCGCACTGCATCTGCCCCTGAACATAACCGGTGTCCCTGCAGTGGTGCACGTAGGCGACTCGCTTCTAACTTGCCCTGAACGGCGTAAATTGTGCGCAGAACGCGAAGTGTTGATCCTGGACCAAGTAGGCTACAGTGGTGTAATCGCACGGGAAGTCGGAAGTGGGAACCTTGGCAGTGCGGGATAAATTACTCCTCTGGCAGACAAGCAGCGTCGGGGGATTATAACGCTGTGTTCGCCATCGGAATACGTTAGCTCAGAGCGTAGAACATAACAACACGACAAGCATTCTTGTGTATCATTGACTCACAGTTGAATACTTATGTATTATTTTTAGCCAATAGAATTTTGCAACGAATCTGACGTCAGCTGGCAGTGTTGACAAACAATATATTTTCGTAACAGACTGTGATATTGTACTGAAAACGGATAACAATTTAAAGCAGTTAGAGTTTTTTTTTATCTTCGCTTTTGCTATAGTAAACATGTAGATAACCTTGAAATATTTCTGCTAGTAAACATTTACCCGTTTTTTCCTCTAAATTTGTATCTTGTAGTATTTCTTCGTTTCGGCAGCATAACTATTCTTCCATTTTAGATTTAAAAAAACTTCGTTGAAAATTGTATACTCTGCTCTGATTGGCTGTTTCTCCCCATGCGCCTGCACAAGAGATGGAATTTAACCATTTCCTTCGTATTCGACGCCAGAAGCTCTCATGCGTACGACCTGTCGCGCGCAGTCGCGAATCAATAGATTCGAAAACACGGCGGGAGATTCTTGTGCACGCGATCTATGTTCCGTGGTTTCTGTTACGCTTCCGATCGCGAACCGAGCGGCGATGTGAACAAAGAGCCGGCACAGGTCCACCTTGCCGCGAGTGCGAGTGTTGCCAACTGCGCGCGAGCAAGGACGTTCAACTCGACGCACGAGCCCACCGCGTGCTCCACTCGAGTGAATGTTGGCGCAGAGACAGCATCCACCCACCTCACTTCTCCTTGCACGTACCAACCACACAGTAACCCGGCGAACATGACTCGCGCCGACACTCAGCACTGCAGCGTTCAGCGAGGCTTCTGGCCAGCATCGCCAACACTCGGCAGAGAATCCCACTAGGCCAGGCCACACGTGAAAATCCACTAGATTATGAAAAGCCACTTGATTATCCTTAAAAAAAACAAAAACGACAACAGTCCCATTACTTTCCACCCAACCTTGAAATAGGCCTAATGGTATAAGAAATTTTTAATACTAATTGCTCATTGCTCTTCTAGCAATTTGGCATGGTTCCGAACAATTCACTTATTTTTCCAGTTATTTTGTTACTGTATAGGTATTAAAATTATCACAAATAATTGTAATCAGACCGAATGTTAAATCCACCGAATTTCAGAATAAAAGTCAATAATTAGGATTTACGTGTACTGATTAGAGGTCTTCAAAAACGATCCTATATCGCCCACTTTAAGCAGTATCTTTAATTTTGAGTACTTGAAGAGATTCTTCTTCAGTAGGAGGTCTGTAAACTTTCATGAAGCTAACTTTTAACCAGAATATTCTGGGGTATTTCGAAGTTGTGCCACTAATGATGTTATCCACATCTCTGGAAAAATGAACGACTTAAAGGCATTGCGCGGATTTTCTGGCCATCACCTCCCTCAGCGCGTCTCTAGGTGTGGAGAACCTTCTGGAAAGGATCAGCTCAGCTATATAAACCACGGCGTGCCTCTGTATCGTCAGTCAGTCTTGAATGGCCGCTAGTGCCGGATGTGTGGTATCATCGGAACAACAATAAGAAAGTAGAACTTGATGCGTGACTGGCGGGCATTTGGGAATTATCTTAATGTAATGGCTGCGGACGTTTTGATCATATACGTGTAACCAATAACTGAATACTGACTGTAGCTAGTATAAAGACAGTGATAAGAATTTTAATTACAATTGAGATGATGCAAAAATTGCTTTCACTGATAGGTATAAAATGTGTTAATAGTAGGGATCAGCAGTTTTATTTTGTAGATAATAGCTGTGTGTATGTTCACACCATTGTTAATAAATATAAATAAATAAAATTAGCTGTTTTATTTTTATCAAGACTTCCATCCCTCGCGAACACGAATACGCCCAGATAGTTTGCAACAATATTAAAAGTACAATTTCTAGACACTGCAAGAGAACGATTACTTTCGGCCATAACATTTCTTGTAGATAATTTTTACACAATAACCCGCCCCTCGAAAAGTTTACTCCCCACTCCTTTACAGGCGGTTGGTGAATCACACCATTAACATAAGGAAATCGACGTGAGAAATGACAAAATTTACAACGGAATAAATTGACATTGCCCGTGGCGCAATCTCACGTCATACACACACGCGAGCACAGAGCTTTAAATCAAGGACTGTAGCCATGGCTTCGAAAAGGGAATGGTCTACCCTACCAATATTAAAAATCGACAGAATAAAACACTTATGAATTAATCAACGTTTCTTATTAAATGATTCGTTTTAATTACAAATTAGGTATGCTAGTTATTGTCATTTTTTATTTTGTGTAATTGCACAGAGAAACAACTACTTATCATAAATCAAACCTCCCATTCTTCCTCTGTGCAATCTCTCAAAAACTGTCATTTGTCCAAACGTTTTGGCGAGAGCCTGTTCCTCGTTTGCGACATGGTAAATCCTGCCATCGAAAACAAACCTTCTGAACGAACAGACGTCGCTGGAATTGTTAGATACTCGACTGCTAATTTGTATAAATGAGGGAACACAACTTTCATATCTTCCCATTGCTCTAAAGTATTAGTGAACAATGGAGCGACTGGCGTCGCCAAATAAAGGCTCATTCATTCTTTTTAGCTAAAGAAGGCGTCATATTCTGATTTACAGATGAACCGCTTTTACTTTTGCTTTTTTGTTTCGTGTGCGCTAAGGTCTTGTGATGACTCCAAAAATCGTATTCTGGCTCCACAGAAGAATCTCTATCTGGGTCACTACTGCTACTGCTGGTTGTTGATAAACGTCTTATACGATACGATTCTGGCCAAAAAATACTAATACCAGAGAAGTATTGAATAAAAAGTATCTAGTACAAAAGTATCGGTACCGAAAGGAAAAGTATCGATACCGAAAAGTATCGATATTCTTTCCGTGTCCCTACCCGTGAACACCAGAGGAGATATGATGGCGCGTGGAANTTCTGGCTCCACAGAAGAATCTCTATCTGGGTCACTACTGCTACTGCTGGTGGCAAGGATAACATTTGTTGATAAACGTCTTATACGATACGATTCTGGCCAAAAAATACTAATACCAGAGAAGTATTGAATAAAAAGTATCTAGTACAAAAGTATCGGTACCGAAAGGAAAAGTACTCGATACCGAAAAGTATCGATATTCTTTCCGTGTCCCTACCCGTGAACACCAGAGGAGATATGATGGCGCGTGGANATCGATACCGAAAAGTATCGATATTCTTTCCGTGTCCCTACCCGTGAACACCAGAGGAGATATGATGGCGCGTGGAAAAATAAGCATAAACCTTGCATGGCTATCAATAAAAATATTTAAAACAATTCGTACTGCTGAATTGAATGAAAATAAGAAATAAATAAAACAGTCGTGCAACCACACCTAGAGATTTAACGCGGATTGACCAAAAGAAAATGTCTTGTATTTTAAATGGACAATATAAATTAATCCGACCTCATAGGTATATTAAGATTATAGAAGAAACGAACATAAAGCATATAAATTAAATTTAAATTAATTTTAAACAACTAAAGCAGCTAACAATTTAGTAAAAGCTTAATTTTTCCATGTAGTGCTATCTTCCAAAATGGCGGACTAATAACAATACAACTAGTTAAATTAAATTTTACAATATGGACTACCAAATACTACATTTGGCCGAAATTGGTTTAACGGTTGCCGAGATATGAACTGGTGTCATAAATGTCAACATTGCCACCATTTCGAAAATAAGCGCACGGCGTGGTAGAAAACGATAAAAGTAGGATGTCCTTACTAAGTACTATATGAGTACAGAGTTGGGTGAAATTCGGTTTACTAGCTCAAAGGTTATTAGGAAAAAATACATCTCAGAAATTGGCATGATTGCATAAGCCTATCTTTCCAAGAAAATGATGCTGAAATATAAAGCGTTAAACTATTATTGGACTCGCTGCATAGTACAGTACAAATTTAGTATTTATACAGTGCTATGGTGCGGAGTGGAGAGATTTTGACGGCTCTCTATCGAGGTCTTGAGAGCCGATTAGGGTGAAGGGAGGTGATCATGGAGCTGCGCCGGAATGCAAGGGCGGAGGAAACGGTAAGATCCCAGAGAAAACCCGCCGACCAGAGCCATCGCCCGGCGCGGTTCCCCCCATGCGAAAATCCGGGAGTGACCCCGCCGGGGATCGAGCCCGGTTCGCCCAGGTGAGAGGCGAGTAGTCAAGCCACTACACCACCGCGGCCCCAGCTACGGTTTGAAAACAGTAAGCGTAACAGTGATGAAAATGCAGGGAGGAGTTAACTTCTCAAGCACGTCCCTCTTGCAACTACGTTCAAGGTCAAACCTGTTTATCGGACATGTTAAAGGAATTAGGAGTGGGGAAATAATAATAATACTTCTTACATACAACATTTTAATTGAGCAGCATACACATACCGTACATGACCTAATACACGCACATCTCCATTCGTTCCAACCAACTTTCCGAATATCCAAATGGCATCACCTAGCTCAAACTTAAGCCTACGTCGGGAATACAATACTGGAGACGGAGAAATAGAAATAACAGGATTGGAAGTAGCAACAAGCTCGTTAATAGCAAAAGTCTTCCAGCACGTAATGTTTGTGGTGCGATGTTTGTTTACAGCGGCGATGACTCGGGTGCGATAAGGAAGCCGCTGAGGTTGGGTTGGTGCAGGTTGTGTCGGGCACGCAGGCGAGATGACGCGTATATCCCCGACCTTGTGCGTCCCGCTGCCTCGACGGGCAGGCAGCCTGCCAGCGGCCGTGACGACAAGAGGCACATTTAGCAAAACCTCGTGAGCAGAGCCGCGCCCGAGAGCAGCGCACATTCCCGACTACACCCTCGAGTGCTGTTCGGTCTCGATCGCCGGCGACACGTGCAACGACGTGATTCGCCGGTTCGCGACTGCGCACACAGTACCAACCGTTCTCTACTTAAGGCGTCCGTCTACCTGGAACTTTTTCCCACGTTTAGGCCGAGAAGCGCGGGGGCGATAAGGGCAACACTGCCACGCGCATCAAGCACGCCATCGCCGCTAAGCGCAAGGCTCTGAACTGGCGTGCAGTGTTCACGTCGTGCTGCGTGTACCTATGGGACTTTCAGCGGTGACCATATAATTTTATTAGTGGGAAGTCTTTATGAAGGTTCAGTGCAGGCCCCTATAGTAGTTTTGTATGTATCTGATGCGTGCATTTTGAGCTACAGTGCCTTGGAAAGGCCGTGTTTAGCGGTTTTGGAGTACTCTGAATTGATGTTTCTAACGTACGTGATATTCTGAAAGTACTTAACAGCTCTCGTCTGAAGTGTGTGTTCTTTTCGTAGATCAGCACGTTGGACGCACGCTTAATAGTTTCGTTGAAAAACATGTATTTGGAACACTCTGCAACGCAGTTCAAGCGCCAGGTAGACGGGTGCCTTAAGGCCTTCCATATTAACTTTTTTCAAGGTCACGTCCGGCCGCGAGGAAGCGTTGCGACGGCGATGGAGAATCGCATAGACAAACTTCGCGTGTCTTCTGTTTTCTCGGAATTGTAAGTGGCGACTGCCAATAGGATTTCAAGCCAACCAGCTACCTGTTCAGAAAAGACACAATTGTCGCTTTAGTCTAAAACACTGTTTTACAGAAGAATAAATATCGTATAGTGTATTCGCGGTTTCGTCATACTTTTTGAATCGAACCTTTGAGAAATCACCTCATGCATGACGTATTTGGTTGTTTGCTAAATATGACGTGTCTCACTGGCGGTTTATACTTGTGTCACTATAAAAGTACCATATATTTTTTTAATTAAAATTGTTTTTTTTATCTACAAATTATATTTTATTTATAATGAATACAAATAAAACCAGTGAGAAGATATGTGGGTTGGTAATGACTAGTAAGAGAAAGGTCCTATGTAAAATGGTATTAAAATGAGCGCGGACGAATTCGGTGCAATGCCCCGTTGGTGTAATTTGCTAGACTCGATGGAGCTTTGATTGCACGGGGCGGAGGAATATTCTGGAAGTATAACTTTAGCAGTGTTTCAGAAATGTTGTAAGTATCTGTGAATCGGCTGTAAACAGAGGGGTGCTCATGGCGGTTTTTGCTGACGTTTAACACCTTTAAACGACCACATTTATGTTTAAACAATCCAAATTATAAATTGGCAACCAAATATCGACTTTCATTTCTGTCCTAAAAAGACTGACACTAAATTATACCCATAATTTTTGTTTTTAAAATCTAGGACAGAAACAACTGTATTCAATGAGGCTCATATGACAACTAGTGTGGGCCCTTAAGGAGGGGCATATAGGAGTAATTGTGGTGCCAACAGTTTTTGAGCCATAAAATGTATTCAGTATTCTTTATTGACATTTCTTCAACGAGGCATGACATATCAATAGGATGATTGAATAACTGTAAAATAAATGGCGTATCTTTATTTGTTTAACATGAGGAATGAATGAGAATAAATTACTAATTACCATCTCAGAATGTCAACAGAAGCGATAGAAGTTCAAGAAGTCAAATGAATCATCTCCAAAATATAATGCTAACAGGAGCCAGAGGGGGGTTATTCGAGTTCATGAGTGATGAAGATCTTAATAAAAATAAAATAACCTAATTTGATTTTAATTTATTCACACAGCTATTATTTATAGCATTAATCTATCTTCCACTATTACTCTTTTTATTTCTCAGTAGACGCAATATTTAATTTCTATCTCAACTCTGATTATAAAGTCCTCTTAAATGTCTCTGCTTACCAAAAGTCGATAAATTCACACACACTCATAATTTACACATGCTCAGTCTGTCCGTTGCCATCATTTGAAATGTCTTACATTCACGCTTCCAGCTCACGTCCCGCCTGCCAGTCGCAAAACTTTTTTCCGCTGATCACTTCCGCCGCCACTCGTTGCTCTTCTGACCCGTCGTCTATCGCTCAAGGTCGCGCAATCACCCAAACTCCCGACTCTCATAATCTCCTGGCTTGGAGGTCCTTTGCGCTTATATATA
>NQII01007008.1:4374-27831 GCA_002778355.1 Clitarchus hookeri | reverse complement strand
TTTTTTTTTTTTTTTTTTTTTTTTTTTTTTTTTTTTGGCTCTTCAGTGTTACATATTAGTGTATATAGGGAATTTTCGCGTTTTAAACTACCTGTTTACTATACTCCACAGTCCTATGTATTTTCGAGCCTCAGCTTTCTGTCCATTAGCTGCTGCACCAGCGTACAGCAAGTTGTCCCTCAGATCAGGAGGCACGGGCTTCGCTACTTGTTTCCTTGCAGGCCCGTTGTTAGCTCAGAGCTCCCCTGGGCGTGTCTAATAAACAGCGATCCAATTGTAAACCTAACAGAAATGTACATTTGTTTGAAGTCTAGCTTGTCCTAGAATGAATTCGTGAAAATTTTCAATCCCTACATATTACACTGAAGAGCCAAAAAAACTGGTGCACCTGCCTAATATCCTGTAGGGCCACCGCGAGCACGCAGAAGTGCCGCAAGACGATGTGGCATGGACTCGACTAACGTCTGAAGATATGCAGGAGGCATTGAAAACTGCGCCAATTTGAGAAAGCGTTGCACGTCTGTCACGTTTAATGAGTCTCGTCAGTCGACGTTTTTGTCCCGTTCGTTCACAATCTTTTTCCGGCCGCAGTGATGTCAAAGATTTGATGTTTTACCGGATTCCCGATATTCACGGTACACTCGTGAAATGGTCGTACGCGAACATCCAAATTTTATCGCTACCTCGGAGATGCTATGTCCCATCTCTCGTGCGCCGACTATAACAACACGTTCAAACTCACTTAAGTCTTGATAACCTGCCATTGTAGCAGCAGTAACCGATCTAGCTGCTGACCGCATCGCGTTACTCTGATTGGTTCCATACCTCTGTTATTTGCATACGCACGCCTATACCAGTTTTTTTTTTTTTTGCTCTCCAGTGTAGTAACACATTTAGGTTCATAGCAATTTCACGTTTTTACTTGACTGGCGCACGAATAAAGTAAATGTAAATGTGACACATGGAGAAAGGAAAAAAAAAATGCGGAGGAAGGTAGATCTTAAGCAAGGCTAAAGTCCGCATGCACACAAAAAAAAAAGTAGCTGGGTGAAAAATGTTTAGCACTTTCAGTGCCTACGCATTAAGATATGAGAACCACTTCTAGTACACCGCTGCAATTTTTGAACAGCATGTCAGTCTCAATAGAGTCGAAGTGCATTTAAATGCACTTGTTCACTAGACTGGCGTTATCGACAGGTCACGCCTTTGAAATTTCTTCACGAGCAAAAAGACTCCATATACCCTGGGTGAGACATAACATTTATCTACAACACGTCTGAGGCCGGTCTAAACAAACGAAGGCAAGGCAGAAAGAGGACGATTCCCATTACAACCTGTATAAGACGTCTAAAACTGCCGAAGAGTTGCTAGTTGCAATGTGTTAAAAAAATATCTTACTCAATACTTTTATGCATATTTCTGAAATGAAACCACTCGAAAAATTTGACGTTAATTTCTTATTGAACTTACGCAATAAGTACATCCCTCACTAATGCAAGTGATGTGCTGCCTTGATTCAGGAGGGTTTTGTTCGAAAGTGTTCCAAAGGACTGTCTTTTTTTTTATAGAAAAAAAGGGGGGGGGTAGTTTAACTCGTGATTATTTACACCAAGTTATTAGTCACATCACAAAACAGCCTCGTTTGAACGCAGGTATGTTTCTTTTATGTATTACATCTATTTTGAGGAGTTGCACTTGCTTTTCTTGTTCTTGAAATTACTTTATTTATGACAAAATTTAGAAGCCAAACTACGATGTTTTAAACGTACAGCAGACAACAGCTGAGTATTTCAACAGCGATAGTCTGAGGGTGAAGTGAGCTGGAGGAGCAGGAGCGGATCTAGATTTTTGTTTGTGTTAGNGTTTCATCATAACTTAAGTAAACAATGTTAATTAATAAAATAAAATCAGTATTTTTGAACAATTCTTAAATTAATAAATTTTAAATTTTAAACATTTACAGGATAGTTTAATGTCAATGTGATGTTTTTTTTGGGGAGAGGGGCCATAATGTCCCCCGTAACCCTCCTCCCTCCCTTCTACCTAACCCCTTCTGGATCTGTCCCTGAGAAGGATCAGCAGTGGAATGCGGGATAGAGGGGAACCGGGACCCCCCCTCCCCCAAATAAAACAACGGCCAACGACGACCTCCGCCGCGTTTCCTGTTATATGAGAATATACAGCGTGTATAATTTTGGATTATAAAACTCAGATCAAGTATCCTTTTCAATTAATTATTTAGAACTCAGGTTGCATTGGAATGGAACATTGAACATTTTTAAAGTGTAACCAATCAGGAAATTATCATTTGACAAAAATATCAACAAATCAGTCTCCAATGTTTTTATTTACTTTTATTTATATATGGCTACAGTCTTAAAACTTTTTACGATATTCATGATATCATTCAGTCTTGAACTTCAAAGCTCGTTGTATTTGTAGTAGATAGCCAATGACACCTAAACACACAATTAGAAAGTGCTCCTGTTTATTTATTATATTTGTTAATTGTAGTTTTGTTTTATCAGCACATTACTTGTAGTCCTATTGACTTATTAGTCGTTCGAATAGTAATATCAACAATGCTACCTACCTTTTTTGTAAATATATCCTAAAGTTTATATAATCCCCTTCTACATATTTTTAGTTTTAATAATAAATAATAAAAACAGTTGCTTCTGTTGATTAAGAAATTAACTGTGTCCAAGAAAAACACGGCTGTAAAATAATTCTGCCGTAGTTATTGCTTTGGGATTTTAAACTAAATTAAACATTTCGAGTAAAATATTAATTTTTTTGTTCAAATCATCTAGTTTTGTTTGAATTGATTAAAATAAGAGCACTTACAAAATAATATGGCACACATTTTTGATATTGTAAAATATGACTTCACCGTGTAACCGAAAGTGGATATGACTTAGGCGTTTCACAAATTATTCTTGTTCTTGGTAGTGTTTCCACACCATGAAGTGAAGCAAGAAGTTGCGGGCTTACGGTGAATTATAGACGTTCACCTCCTCCTGCGACAAGAACTTCAGCCCCCCCCCCCCTGAAGTCAGAAATCGATTCTAGCTTGTAAAAATTTTGTAATACGTTGATCTAGTTCTGCTAGTAATGGCATCTGAGCACAATTGTTTCACAAGTACAACTCATTATAAGTCTTGGTTGGTTAATGCGCACTGACTTAATTTCGTTAAGTGTGCCAGTACAAAGCAGTCATAATTATCACTTATTCTGATATAAAGTTATTGACGTAAGGAGACAAAACAGATTCAGAACCGAGACTAATATGACTTTTCTGAAATTTAAATATAACAAGAAGTTCTGAATGAGCTCAAGTACATTGTAATAACTTTATGAATATGAAGGAGATCCAAACGAACAATCGACAGAGTGAAATAAATCACTGCCAGCAAGGGAACAAATGTTTGTTGAGCTCCACTGGACAGTGTTACGCGCGGAGAGGCCGAGCTGCAGTGGTGATGACTCACACCGGCCCACTCGCCTGCTCTTCCAGGTAGAACCGGCTGACTAGTTACGTCATTGTGGTGCCGGTGGGCGGAATGATTGACAACTACTTGGATTGACGCCACTCCCCCTCCTGCTGGAGGGGTCGGCGGGTGAGGTATTTTGCACTAACTTTCTGGTCATCACCTCTCTCGGCGCAACCCGACGTGTGAACAAGGTTCTGGGTAAGGGCACCTACCCTATAAATACAGCCGGGGAGTCTGCGATAGCCATCTGGTGAAGTGTGGCGAATTGTGAACGAAGATCGGGCCATCGAGAGACGTTGAAGAAGAGGACCGACGGTGGACAAGCATCTGAGAGGCTGCGGTGAAAGGTGAGGTATGTGATGAGTGGAATGCGATAGTATATAGGTGCTCTCGGGTGCTCCGGAACATTCCGTGCAGGAAAGACTGATAATAAGTAGACTGCTTCATGGTGGGACAGATTGGACGAATGATATATACTTGGTTGTAAATACTGGAACTGTTTGATATCGAATATATAATTTTCTAATAGTAATTCAGTAGGTGTTAAAAAAACTGTTTATAAAGACTGGTTTTAAGTATTTGAGCATGTTAATTACTGTGATGTGAGGGAAGATTATGTAAATATTAGCTGTAAATATAAAGTGACAGCTATTACAATGTTTAGTAGCAGCATCATCGGATCGTTGGTGCAGAAGGGNGTTGGTGCAGAAGGGGGGGGGGAGGGGATACACAGTGACCCCACTCAGCTCCCTGCCACCCCGGGCGATTAACTACCAGATGAACTGCTTTCATCTGGGTCATTATTAATGAGATATTAAGTTTGGAGTATTTTTTGTTTACAAATAAATTTGGAAACTTATGATTTCATCTTTTATTTAATTAAGACATCCATCTTTTAAAAAAACCTGGCTATCCAGAGACTTTGAATAACTGTGACAATAGGCTATGATGGACAATATTATGCTGTATAAGAGTGGCGGGGAAACATTTTCGTGTGAGGGCAAAATCCCGATCTCAATTTCGTGCCGCAGGTCACACTATTAATATATATTATTGAGTGAGTTACAGAGTTTGAGATACTCTTGAACTCGGAGATTGTTTACAGCATTTGCAACTACTTTCCCTAGGTTAGTTTGGGTCTTAGAGCGAATACGGGGTAGAGCACGCNGAGATTGTTTACAGCATTTGCAACTACTTTCCCTAGGTTAGTTTGGGTCTTAGAGCGAATACGGGGTAGAGCACGCCTACCAGATGCGCATTAACCATCTTCGTATCGCAGCGTAGAACTGCTATTTTCACATAATAACTGCGAAGCCCACGAGGCTAGAGGTTAGCAGTGTTAGCATACATCAGCGGCGTAACAACTAAGAAGGACAGTGGCAGGGTACACATTGACTCTCCCTAAACTTAGTACAGGGCGACAGAATGAGAGTAAATGGGCACCGAAACTGTTTTTGTTAATCGATATGCGTTGATCTACTGCGCACATTCTCAGCAGCGCATTTCTGAAACTTAACTCTTCGCTTCTGTGTTACAGACTTTCCGCTATTGTTTATGCAGCATGTCGTTTAGATTTTGTTGCACCATAATTAAATGTATAAGAGAAGTAAAAATGTTTAAAGAGAGGCGCCTAAAAGCTTTCTTCCCCTATTAGAGGGGGCGCCTAAAGGCATGTCTCCTCCTAAGTGGGATATATTTTTTCGCCACTGGTATGAATAGTGCTCTACGATGTTAACACAATTCTTATGACTGAGTTGTAAAGGCTGATTATAAAAGAATACCCGAAATTTAAATGTCTATAACATAAAAACCAAACAACCTACAACCTTGGTTGACCAATCAAATGAACCGTGAAACTGTGAAGTTTATTTGCCATATCTTCATAAATGTTCAATGTGACCACCACGAGCGGCCCGAACGACATCTACGCGATAATCAAACTCGTTCCACACTCCTGCCAGCATGCCCGGTGTTACGGTTTGGATGGGGTCCATAATTCTCGTTTTGAGGTCGTCAATGTTAGCCGGCAATGGTGGACGAAACACTTGATCCTTTATGTACCGCCATGGAAAAAACCCGCATGTGGTAAGATCCGGGCTTCTTGGGGGGCAGTGATGAAGAGCCTGGTCACCAACTGCTCCTCGACCAATCCACTGCTGCGGCAACGTCTCGTTCAGGAACAGCTAAGTGCCAATGGGGTGGCGCACCATCCTGCTGGAAAATTAAGTCCACTGCCGCCTCTTCTAACTAAGGAAACAACCACTCTGTAAGCATGTCCAAATAAGGGATTCCAGTAACAGCGGGCTCGTAAAAAAAGAAAGGGCCGAAAACAGTGTCTTTGGATACATACTAGATGTAAATACACTACCTCTCGGCCAATGTACTTTTATATTTTAAAGTAGCGCTATTAGCCATCTGGCCATCCCGCACTACGACCGCCCAATCGGCGGGGGAAAGGGATCACGCCCTCTCATCGCAGGTGACCTAGCCATGCACCTGAGGTAACCAAATCCAAAGCCCCAACCTGATTCACAAGTACGGCCGAGAGCACCCTTCCACAAGGTTCTGAGACCCTCGTCCTCAGATACCAAGCGTGTGGTCTTGCCGGAGCACTATCCAAGCCCCTAGTGTCTTACCAGGACACAACCGGAGCGGGTTGTCACTCACCGCCCTGTCTTTCTTTGAGAGGGGGAATCTCTCAAGACCTCCTCCAGTATATGGAGTTAACCACTGCCAGCCCGAGTCCAGCCTCAATTGATCGGTACACCAGAGAGAACCTCTGGTGGGGCCAACCCGATCAGCCCATGCTCCCACTTATTTGCCATGGCACTAGTGGGTTTTCAATGCGTGACCACTCCACCAATGACCCGCATGTCCACCGGAAGAGTGGAGTTCGATCGGCTCGGAGCGGCATGCGTCCTCGATTCCTTGGGGAATGCCGAAATCGGGGATGGCAGCATTCGCTCTGAATTGGAAGAATTCTCATCAATTTGAATCACTGGTCTTCCTGCTGTCATCACAGCCTCCAAGACGTCATCACCACTTCCTACCACTAGCAGTGCAGTTGGAGAAGCCGTCATCGGACACTGACCTTCACCATAATTCAGAATTTCTTCACCCAGGAAGTTCCTGTCTTGGGCCCCAACGGCAGGAATGCCAAGTGGTCCAACACCCCGCCAAGTGGTCGGGCCTAGGTTCAAGCTATCGGCCCAGATCATCACGGCAGATATCCCTGACCAGTCGCGAGGAAATTGGTTCCCATATGGAGACGGGTGGCAGAGCCCAATTTGCAAAGCACAGGGGAGGCACTGGTAGCCTTGGGTCGCCATGAGTGGAGAGAAGCTATAAGAGACGCATCATCCACCCTTTATAGAGTCAATGCTGTAACCGGGCTTGGTTGCTATAGCATGGTACTGTCACACCACCTCAGACGCCCGGAAACCTTCCTCCCAAGGGAGTCACCGACCCGTATCCCCCTGTATTTTGATACAGCGCAAAACACGTTCACTTTGGGGAAGCGCGCTCGTGTTCGGTGGTTTCGTGTGGAGGCTCCTGGCCCCATTTCCACACCCGCACGTTGTGCCGGTTCACCTTACCATTTATATGGAACGTCGCTTCATAGCTAAAAACTAGCTTAGACATGAAGGCATCGTCTACCTCGTTCTGGGCACATAAAGGAAACATCAGACCGTCTCCTTCACATTGACGTGTCGAATGCGAACTCGCTTCCGCTTCACCACGTCAAACGGAGAGTTACGAACGCGATTCAAACCGTAACACCAGACATGCTGACAAGAGCGTAGAAAGAGTTTGATTATAGGGTAGATGTCGTTCGGGCCGCTGATGGTGGTCACATTGAACATTTATGAATGTATGGTAAACAAATTTCATGGTTCCACGGTTCATTTGATTGGTCAATCAAGGTTGTAGGTTGTTTGATTTTGATATTATAGACCTTAAAAGTTGGGGTATTCTTTTATTCTCATCCTGTATATTCAACCACGACATAATCAAGTTACACAACTCATTTTTTTTTTTTCAAAAGCACGTTTTACTTATAAAACCAAACGCAAACAAATTGCTTGTCGTTGTCTGAAAACGTGATTGTGACAGTTCTTATGGAATTTCCATGATCAATGGCGAGGAAATGCGCAGAAGAAAAATCACCCTACCTCATCTTTAGTCAGTAATTTGTATGGTCATGTCATATTCGGACACAAGGTTAGAAAATAACAACAGTTTGTAAGGAGGAGGGCGAGAAATTATTTTTGTGAATAAACTATGACGAGAATCAGTAACACTTGCATACGCTCACTAACCGATTTTCAACACTCCAGATGCATTCGGTAAATCACTTCGGGCGACCTCACTTAGCAACTTGGCAGCGTGCAGCGTTTGTTTCCCGGCCCCAAAGTTGCACTGATTTGATCTGTGGTTTATTGCTGGTTCCAGTGTACTCTTGAGTATTTACGAACTAGGTCCGTTAACCCTTATAGACCCGATTTAATTTATGGTTTCAAATGATGCAAATAAGAAATGTTTTCACACGTACTGTTCTTCAGCCCGACATTGGAACTTGTTTCGTTACCACAAGCAACGAGCTGTAGGGCTTGTGTTTGATTTTTTATACATGAAAACCATTCATAGCCTAGAACAGTATAGGCTGTTCACGGTAAAATGAGCATCATACCTGCCAACCTTTCCGATTTTTCCGGAAGTCTTCCGGAAAAAGCTGCCATATATTGTTTTCCGGAAATATGTACATTCTTCCAATTTTTAGTTAGTTGATTCGGTAAAAAATTATTTTTGCTATTATTTTACGTTAAAGCACGGAAATCGTAGTGTTGTGACGAAATAGATCGATACTGATTTTGCCTGCATCCAAGCGATCCTGTTACGATAGGGCGACAATCGGTTTTCGCATATCTATTATTTGTTGGAGTTGCATTTTTTCATCTGTGCAGTATTTGATAGCTACCGGATTTGTTTGTGAATACGAATACGTGTGGACATTGATGTTACCGTGAACTGTTTCAATTTTAAGTCTAGTTGAAACACGTGTTAAAGGATTTTAATACTGTGTGCGATAAAAGCTGTATGTAACTACGTCAGAACTGTGATTACAATGTGGTGTGTATTATGTATCTTGGCAGCCATGTTTTTGTGAGGTCTTTATAGGTTAATTATTGTCGACTTTGCAAAGTATAAAACTGAAGATGAGTAGAACAAAGCAGTATTATTACCAGACATTCCGGGAATCATACAGTGTAAGAGTTTCCATGTATTATAAAATCAGACAAGGGCGATAGGTTTCGCTTTTGTAGTATATGCCGATGCGACATAAACATTGCACATGGTGGGAAAACATATATAAGTGTACATGTTAAAAGCGCAAAGAATGTCGCCAACTTAAAGTGCCAGGAAGAAAATCAGAAGATTTCTAAGTTCTTTGCAAAACGTAGAAATGCCGATTCGGACGTTACACGAGCAGAATGCTTGTTTACTTCTTTTTTGGTANTGCACAAGCAGAATACTTGTTTACTTCTTTTTTTGGTAGAGCACAACATTCCCCTAACTGCCGCAGATCATGAAGGTTTGCTACTGAAAAAAATGTTCCTGGACTCTGAAATTTCAAAGAAGTATGGATGTGGTCGTACAAAAACCTTAGTAATTGTAAAGGAAATGGCTTCTAATGCAAAATCTAGTGTAGTACAATGTTTGCAGAATGCATCGTTTTCTGTTTCAACTGATGGAAGCAATGACACTAATTCAAAGTTGTATCCCATTGTAGTGACGTTTCACGATGATACACAGAAGAAAATTGTAAACTCTGTTCTTTTTACCCCTGCCTTGGAAGGATATTCTACTGGACGGAATATAGGTAATTTAGTGCTTGCACAGCTTGAATGCAATAACATTCCCCTTAAACACTGCGTGGCTTTTGTGCAGATAATGCAGCTGTAATGGTTGGCCATAAAAATGGTGTTGCAGGAGTGTTGAAAGAGAAACACCCTCGGCTTATTGTGATGGGTTGCATTTGTCACCTGATAAATTCATCTGCAGGAAAGACTGTATCTGCTTTGCCAGTAAAAGTTTATGGCATTCTTGTAGACATTTTTTATTATTTGAAGAAAAAAAAGTTACAAAAATTTCAACAGCTCCATGATACAGAAATGAAGAAAATAACTAAGCATATCTGCTCAAGATGACTTTCTCTTGGAAGAAGTTTGTTGAGAGTTTTTGAACAGTGGGAACCATTGCTTAGTTTCTTTAAGGGAGAGGTTGTAAATGAGAAACCCTTCATCTTCGAGTCTCGCCTCTTACAAAATTTCCAAACTGCAATCATCATCCTGTTCAACCTCTGATGGGATATGTCAGAAAAACATAAATGAGAAAAGGAAGAATTCGGGTTCTGCTACTGATTCCAGCAAAAAGATAATTACTTTGGCATCAGCAAAAAGTGATGCTCCTATTCTGAAGAATACAAGTCCTTTTGTAAATCAGGAAGAAAAACTATTTATGTTCCTTTCTTCTGACCTAAATAAAGCATTTTGTGCATTTCTTCTAGGTGCCCTCCCAAAATTTGAAAAACCGAATGTAATTCTTCAGTCAGCATCGCCACACATTCATATTTTGGGAGAACTGTTGCTTGATTTTCTAAAAGCATTGCTATCAAATTTTGTGAAAGTAAAAGCTGTGAAAAGTTGCTCATTATTTGAAGTGAACTATCACTCTTTTCAGAATAAGAAAGACGACACCGAATTAGTAGTAGGAAGTAAAGCATCAAACATTGAGAAAACACTTGAAGAAAAGGAAAAAGTAGTTTTCTTTGCATCTGTCAGGACTTATTTTGTTACAGCATGTAACTACATCGTTCACAAATTCCCCATAAAAAATGAAATCTTGAAAAATGCAGCTGTGACAAGAGTGAATAATTTCGACAATGCCAACTTTTCTTCTGTTCGCTACTTTGTGGATTTGTTTCCTTTGATTTTGCGTGTTCAAGAAGATGAAACTAGGGATGCAGCTATGGACGAAACTGAAAAACAACTCTCAACTATTCAGATAGACGACATTTCAGCCCTTAGTGCTACACGAGATAGTGATGATGTTAAGTGGGCCAAGTTATCCAGGATTCGTGGTGTTGATGGCATTTATAAATACAATGGAATATGTATAACAATGTTGTCCATCCTGTCCATTCCACACAGCAATGCAGAATGCGAGCGTGTTTTCAGTTTGGTGAAAACAAAAAACAGGGCCCAGTTCAGATCATCCATGTCTAACGATACTATAGAATCAATTTCGGTTTTGAAATGCAGGAAATCAGGCTTATGTTATGAACAAAATTCTATTGCAGAATTCCTAAAGAAAGCCACAGCTGCTTCTTTAAAACCACGGTGTTCCATCTCAACATAAACAGCCGAATACAACAGCATAGTAAATATAGATAATCGTTGTATGACTTCCATAGTGCTCTAATTTAAGTAGGAAGATAGTTTTAGTTCATTATTGTAATGCAGATTTAACTAAGTAAGCTAACAACGCAATGCAGATTACTTAGAGAAAGCTACGGGTACTAGTTAAATCTTTAAAATTGCTGTGCTCTGATGCTTCGTCTCACATTCCACTGAAAGTGGAAAGGTAATAAAATATTAACATTTTGTGTTTTTTAGTTAAGCGGTAGTATGCATGGTAAGCCTGTATTGTTTAGTGTAATTTTTATTTAAAAATTTAATAATTTTATTGTTTTTACAAAATCTTCCTAATTATGATTTCCTAAAGTTGGCAGGTATGAGCATTTATGAGGCCCTAGTAATTTTTTTTCCATCCATATTTCGTTCTTTAGCCAAATTTTTAAATAAATATTGCGATTTAAATAATAATCACAGTATAAATATATATTCCAGCTCACTCGGAAGTTAATGCCTAAGGCTAAAATTAAACATACTTATTTACTATTGCTCCAAATGAGAGAGTTTTCAAAATTGCTCACTTTACCGCGAATAGCCTCTAACAGGGTTTACGAATCAGTTAGCTATAGGAACGATCACGAAGCCTTGAGACTCGCAGGGTACAGTACTGGCCAAAAATAACCCTCTTGTGTCTTGTGTATACAATTATGTACACTAGGTCTGAATGGGTTAAACCACGGCCGTGGTTAAACGACTAACGCAAAATTCCAAATTTCAAAGTCTAGGCCAGTATACCAGGAAATCTTTCCTGGCCTTCACTNATTTGATTGGTCAATCAAGGTTGTAGGTTGTTTGATTTTGATATTATAGACCTTAAAAGTTGGGGTATTCTTTTATTCTCATCCTGTATATTCAACCACGACATAATCAAGTTACACAACTCATTTTTTTTTTTTNTTGGGGTATTCTTTTATTCTCATCCTGTATATTCAACCACGACATAATCAAGTTACACAACTCATTTTTTTTTTTTTTTCAAAAGCACGTTTTACTTATAAAACCAAACGCAAACAAATTGCTTGTCGTTGTCTGAAAACGTGATTGTGACAGTTCTTATGGCATTTCCATGATCAATGGCGAGGAAATGCGCAGAAGAAAAATCACCCTACCTCATCTTTAGTCAGTAATTTGTATGNCATTTCCATGATCAATGGCGAGGAAATGCGCAGAAGAAAAATCACCCTACCTCATCTTTAGTCAGTAATTTGTATGGTCATGTCATATTCGGACACAAGGTTAGAAAATAACAACAGTTTGTAAGGAGGAGGGCGAGAAATTATTTTTGTGAATAAACTATGACGAGAATCAGTAACACTTGCATACGCTCACTAACCGATTTTCAACACTCCAGATGCATTCGGTAAATCACTTCGGGCGACCTCACTTAGCAACTTGGCAGCGTGCAGCGTTTGTTTCCCGGCCCCAAAGTTGCACTGATTTGATCTGTGGTTTATTGCTGGTTCCAGTGTACTCTTGAGTATTTACGAACTAGGTCCGTTAACCCTTATAGACCCGATTTAATTTATGGTTTCAAATGATGCAAATAANTCTTGAGTATTTACGAACTAGGTCCGTTAACCCTTATAGACCCGATTTAATTTATGGTTTCAAATGATGCAAATAATAAATGTTTTCACACGTGCTGTTCTTCAGCCCGACATTGGAACTTGTTTCGTTACCACAACCAACGAACTGTAGGGCCTGTGTTTGATTTTTTATACATGAAAACCATTCATAGCCTAGAACAGTATAGGCTGTTCACGGTAAAGTGAGCATCATACCTGCCAACCTTTCCGATTTTTCCGGAAGTCTTCCGGAAAAAGCTGCCATATATTGTTTTCCGGAAATATGTACATTCTTCCAATTTTTAGTTAGTTGATTCGGTAAAAAATTATTTTTGCTATTATTTTACGTTAAAGCACGGAAATCGTAGTGTTGTGACGAAATAGATCGATACTGATTTTGCCTGCATCCAAGCGATCACGTTACGATAGGGCGACAATCGATTTTTGCGTATACGTTTGCGTATATTATTTGTTGGATTTGCATTTTTCCGTCTGTGCAGTTTTTGATAGCTACCGGATATGTTTGTGAATACGAATACGCGTGGACATTGATTTTACCGTGAACTGTTTCAGTTTGAAGTTTAGTTGAAACATGTGTTAAAGGATTTTAATACTGTGTGCGATGAAAGCTGTATGTAACTACGTCAGAACTGTGATTACAATGCGGTGTGTATTATGTCTCTTGGCAGCCATGTTTTCGTGAGGTCTTTGTATGTTAATTATTGTCGACTTTGCAAAGTATAAAACTGAAGATGAGTAGAAAAAAGCAGTATTACTACAAGACATTCCGGGAATCATACAGTGTCGAGTTTCCATGTATTATAAAATCAGACAAGGGCGATAGGTTTGGCTTTTGTAGTATATGCCGATGCGACATAAACATTGCACATGGTGGGAAAACATATATAAGTGTACATGTTAAAAGCGCAAAGCATGTCACCAACATAAAGTGCCAGGAAGAAAATCAGAAGAATTCCAAGTTCTTTGCTAAAACTGGAAATGCCGATTCGGACGTTACACAAGCAGAATGCTTGTTTACTTCTTTTTTGGTAGAGCACAACATTCCCCTAACTGCCGCAGATCATGAAGGTTTGCTACTAAATAAAATGTTCCTGGACTCTGAAATTGCAAATAAGTATGGATGTGGTTATACATAAACATCAGCAATTGTAAAGGAAATGGCTTCTGATGCAAAATCTTGTGCAGTACAATGTTTGCAGAATGCACCGTTTTCTGTTTCAACTAATGGAAGCAATGACACCAATTCAAAGTTGTATCCCATTGTAGTGACGTTTCACGATGATACACAGGAGAAAATTGTGAACTCTGTTCTTTCTACCCCTGCATTGGAAGGATATTCTACTGGACGGAATATAGGTAACTTAGTGCTTGCACAGCTTGAATGAAATAACATTCCTGTTGAACACTGCGTGGCTTTTTGTGCAGATAATGCAGCTGTAATGGTTGGCCATAAAAATGGCGTTGCAGCAGTGTTGAAAGAGAAACACCCTCGGCTTATTGTCATGGGTTGCATTTGTCACCTGATAAATTCATCTGCGGGAAAGGCTGTACCTGCTTTGCCAGTAAAAGTTTATGACATTCTTGTAGACATTTTTTATTATTTGAAGAAAAAAAAGTTACAAAAATTTCAAGAGCTCCATGATACAGAAATGAAGAAAATAACTAAGCATGTCTGCTCAAGATGGCTTTCTCTTGGAAGAAGTTTGTTGAGGGTTTTTGAACAGGGGGAACCATTGCTTAGTTTCTTTAAGAGAGAGCTTGTAAATGAGAAACCTTCATCTTCGAGTCTCACCTCTTACAAAATTCCCAAACTACAATCATCATTCTGTTGAACCTCTGATGGGATATGTCAGAAAAACATAAATGAGAAAAGGAAGAATTTAGGTTCTGCTACTGATTCCAGCAAAAAGAGAGTTGCTTTCACATCAGCAAACAGTGATGCTCCTATCCTGAAGAATACAAGTCCTTTCGTAAATCGGGAAGAAACCCCATTTATGTTCCTTTCTTCTGACCTAAATAAAGCATTTTGTGCATTTCTTCTAGGTGTCCTCCCAAAATTTGAAAAACAGAATGTAATTCTTCAGTCAGCATCGCCACACATTCATATTTTGAGAGAACTGTTGCTTGATTTTCTAAAAAGCATTGCTATCAAATTTTGTGAAAGCAAAAACTGTGGAAAGTTGCTCATTATTTGAAGTGAACTATCACTCTTTTCAGAATCAGAAAGACGACACCTCATTAGTAATAGGAAGTAAAGCATCAAACATTGTGAAAACACTTGAAGAAAAGGAAAAAGTAGTTTTCTTTGCATCTGTCAGGACTTATTTTGTTACAGCATGTGACTACTTTGATCACAAATTCCCCATAAAAAATGAAGTCTTGAAAAATGCAGTTGTGGCAAAAGTGAATAATTTCGACAATACCAACTTTTCTTCTGTTCGCTACCTTGTGGATTTGTTTCCTTTGATTTTGCATATACAAGAAGGTGAAACTAGGGATGCAGCTATGGACGAAACTGAAAAACAATTCTCGACTCTTCAGATAGACGACATTTCAGCCCTTAGTGCTACACGAGATAGTGATGATGTTAAGTGGGCCAAGTTATCCAGGATTCGTGCTCTGTGCTCTGATGCTTCGTCTCACATTCCACTGAAAGTGGAAAGGTAGTAAAATATTAACATTTTGTGTTTTTTAGTTAAGCGGTAGTATGCATGGTAAGCCTGCATTGTTAAGTGTAATTTTTATTTGAAAAATTTAATAATTTTATTGTGTTTACAAAATCTTCCTAATTATGATTTCCTAAAGTTGGCAGGTATGAGCATTTATGAGGCCCTAGTAATTTTTTCTTCCAGCCATATTTCGTTCTTTAACCAAATTTTTTAAATAAATATTGCTATTTAAATAATAATCACAGTATATATATATATTCCAGCTCACTCGGAAGTTAATGCCTAAGGCTAAAATTAAATATATTTATTGACTATTGCTCTAAATGAGAGTTTTCAAAATTGCTCACTTTACCGCGAAAAGCCTATAACAGGGTTTACGAATCAGTTAGCTATAGGAACGATCACCAAGCCTTGAGACTCGCAGGGTACAGCACTGGCCAAAAATAACCCTCTTGTGTCTTATGTATACAATTCTGTACACCAGGTCTGAATGGGTTAAACCACGGCCGTAGTTAAACGACTAACGCAAAATTCCAAATTTCAAAGTCTAGGCCAGTATACCAGGAAATCTTTCCTGGCCTTCACTNGGTTAAACGACTAACGCAAAATTCCAAATTTCAAAGTCTAGGCCAGTATACCAGGAAATCTTTCCTGGCCTTCACTGCGACGTAAACAAAACGAGGAAAACCTGCTGTGCATTGGAGTCTGGGTCAGGAGGTTAACCTGATTCCGTCGGCCGTGGATGACATCGCACTGGTTAAACTATCGCGCTGTCCAAAATAAACCGAAGGCAGTTTCCCCTCCCGTCAAAATTCTCCTAGCTTTCCGTCTACCGTCCTTCCACTCTTGGCATGCCGTCAAGAGAGTGAATTACTACCCGAGCACGGAGTATTACGTGTACAGAGGTGAAACAGCAACTTATACCGCCAACCCCAGTCGCACACGCCGGCAAAATGACGTCACTGGCCAGAAAAATGTTGGGATGCCGTTCGCCAATCAGCGCCTGGCAAGCTTTCGCAGCATGCATGCAGTAGCCAATCATCACGCACGACGCACGTTCCCAGAGCCTCGCGCAGCCAATCAGATAATGTGTACGCTCGCATCGAAAGAACCGTCACGTAATTTCTTCTCTGGGTATTTATCTGCTCTGTGGCTTCAGTTCGAATATCAACACGGCGAGAATTTGAAAAAGTCATGTTTACACACTTGCAAAAATTATGTTACGAATTAAAGTGATTTAATGAGTGCTACAACGGTCAGCCGGGCAGGGGGGGGGGAATAATTAAGAAACCCCAATAATTATAATAAATGCACCTTGTTGTCTAAGAATCTTATATGTTGTGCATGGGTTCGATTCCATGTGGTATCTCACCCAGGTATTCGCATTTGGGAAACGTGGCTGACGTTGCCGTAGTGTTTTCTCGGGGTGCTCTGACTTGTCTCGCCCATGACTGTACAACTACGAGTCCTAACTCCGAAAGTCTGTCATTTTGTTTGGGCGTTGCCAACGCCCCAGGTTCCATCTGCCACATGTATTATTATTATTATAATTACTAGCGTAATAAACACCATCATCTCATACACATACTACAACCAGAATACATGAATTCCTCCCCATTTGCCTACCAGGAAGTTTGTCGTAGGTTCTGTTGCCCACTAAGATCCGGCTGTTACTGTACTTCTCGACGACGCATTACTCCTTGCTTTTGCAACTACTTCTTCTTCTTTTTTTTTTTTTTAATTACGATTTTAGGTTTTAGGAAATCGAAACGCAAGCTTGATATCCATAAAACTGCTGTCCGATGTGTTTAGATGAGAAACGTAGACAGCTTAAGAAACTTTGAGAAAAAACATGGTCCTCCATGTCCTCCCCCTTCCATAGTTCCCCCCCCCCTTCTTTACCCGCTAACCCCGCAAAAAACCTAGTTAGGCAATATCTAAAAAAAAANTAACCCCGCAAAAAACGTAGTTAGGCAATATGTAAAAAAAAAGGCTAATTTTTTTTGGAAGAACCAGTGGAAGGATACGAGCAGAAATAGAGAACAGGGAGAATTGTAACAAATTTAGAACAATATTTGTAGAGACCCGGACATTTCGCTAATTCATCCGAGGACAAGCTAGACTTCAAGCACATGTACATTTGACTTGCTTCTTCAATTGGATCGCAGTTTGTAATAGCCCCCCTCCCCCCCCCCGTGCCAATGACTAACCTGCAACGAAACAAGGACCGAATCCCGTGCTACCAGGTCTGGAGCGAAACTGGAATATCAGCCAATGAACAACTGACTGGGGATCGAGTACACAAATGATTGTTGTTGAGTCCAGCTTGTTGCCCGATGAATCCGCAACATTTCCGTGTCTCTAAATATAAGTTACCGTGAACTGCCGTCTAAGCATTTTTCTTTGGGTTATTTTGCTGCGGAAATGGATAGCTGAATAAAGTTAGGAAAGTATCTAAGTGTTTAAGTGCACCGAATTTAATTTATACATTTTGCTTATTTGGGCGGAATTAAATGGAAGAATAAAGAAACAGAATTTTGAAATGCGTTTTTTTTTTNTTTATACATTTTGCTTATTTGGGCGGAATTAAATGGAAGAATAAAGAAACAGAATTTTGAAATGCGTTTTTTTTTTTAAATCCATTGGTGAGGGTACAATTGAATTGCTGTCATAATTGAACTGGGCTTCGTCTATTATTTATNTTTTTTTTTTAAATCCATTGGTGAGGGTACAATTGAATTGCTGTCATAATTGAACTGGGCTTCGTCTATTATTTATGTTGATTAAAAAATATAACCAACATTCGTAGTTCTGTTACACAGCGAGGTGGCACGGTGGTAGAATACTAGACTAGTATTTGAATGTACTCGGGTTCGGTTCACGGCCTAGCCATCCTGATTCACACTTGTCGTTTAAATTAGCCTCTGTGCACTCATCTACTCTGTGCTTCGCTGTCAACACGGACACGTGGCACGGCGCGAGGCCCCGCCCACTACCGGAAGACGACACCCAGGTCTCTCACCTTGTCCTCGGTGCCGCGGTGGGTGGTGTTGCCCTGCCAGAACCTGCGGCAGAATCCCCGCACGAAGCCCGTCGACATCCGGTCGTACTCGAAGCCCGGGTGCCAACACAGCGAGCCGTAGCCGAACACCCACAGGCCCGAGTCCGGGTCGTCGTCTTCTTGCTGCATCTTCCCGCGGGTGCTAGCTGGCGGCGGTGACGTTCGCTCGCGTCGCCTCGACGGCCATGCCCCTGTCCACCCAGCGGACCCGTCGTCGTATCTCCTTCCGCCAAGCGAGCACCTCGCGGCGCCCAGCTGTTCCGGCGACTCCAACCCGCGCGCTAGGTCCCGTTCTGTCGGCGCGGGAGAGGGAGAAGGCCGCGACACTGCGCATGCGCGCCGCGCCGTCCGGCCAATGGCGACGCGGCGCGGGAAGACCGCCTTGGCTGACGCAACGCGCGCCTCGAGTTTGGCGATACGTGCGGAAGTTCCCTCCGCGGGACGGTAGACAATGCGACTCGCGGCTCGGCGCTCAAGACCATGATGTAAAGAGCCGCTCATATCTCTTCATTCCACTCCACGCCAGTCGCTGTGAATGACGGTTACATACTTAGCAATACGGTCACTGTATTACTAGAGATCTGAAGNTCCACTCCACGCCAGTCGCTGTGAATGACGGTTACATACTTAGCAATACGGTCACTGTATTACTAGAGATCTGAAGAATTCGCGGATTCGTTTTGGGTAATCTAGAATTCAAAACACATGCGTTTATATGACTTTAGCTATTGGTCCACACGGTGTTTGACAACTCCTGGAGAACGGTGTCCAATTGCCGCTTTGCACTGTGACAGCAGACAACCAATGTGCTGTTGATANTCCACTCCACGCCAGTCGCTGTGAATGACGGTTACATACTTAGCAATACGGTCACTGTATTACTAGAGATCTGAAGGATTCGTTTTGGGTAATCTAGAATTCAAAACACATGCGTTTATATGACTTTAGCTATTGGTCCACACGGTCTTTGACAACTCCTGGAGAACGGTGTCCAATTGCCGCTTTGCACTGTGACAGCAGACAACCAATGTGCTGTTGATANCTTTGACAACTCCTGGAGAACGGTGTCCAATTGCCGCTTTGCACTGTGACAGCAGACAACCAATGTGCTGTTGATATCAGCACATTTTTACATACGTCTGTAGAGTGTAGCCTTCAGGTCATTGAAAGGTCAAGTATACCCTAAGCATACTTATAAGCATAGTTGGATGTAATTTCCGAGCGGTTAAAATACAGTCACCAAATTCATAACATAGGCATCGCCCTTGATCCAGAATTTGATGGTAGACAATTAGACTATAANTAAAATACAGTCACCAAATTCATAACATAGGCATCGCCCTTGATCCAGAATTTGATGGTAGACAATTAGACTATAACCCCATATAAGCATAGTCGACTGTAATTTACGATCCATGTTAGACACAACAAACATTTTCATAAAATTCACATNAAACCCCATATAAGCATAGTCGACTGTAATTTACGATCCATGTTAGACACAACAAACATTTTCATAAAATTCACATTATCCCTGACGACGAAAAATACCACAGGGTTAAGTATGCCTTAAACCCTCATACAAGCATAGTTGGATATGATTTCCGAACTGTTTAATATACACCCACCAAATTCATGACATAGGTATCATCCATCATGATGAAAATGACCGCAGTCTCAAGTAGGGCCAAAACCCGCTTATTAGGATAGTTTATTGTAATTTCCGAACCATTTAAGATATAGTCACCAAATTAATAACATAGTCATCGCCCACGACGATGAACAGGGCCGTAGCATCAAGCATGCTTTAAGCCCACCATTTCCCACCCACCGAAGCTATAGGCATCAAATTCTTATCCTAAACATCTCATCTGATGAAGAACGGGGTGATAGGGTCAAGTAAACATTTTAGGTGTCTTATAAGCATAGTCAACCGGCATTTCCTTTCCACCGAAGCTAGAGCCTTCAAATTCATAACATAGACATCGCCACCGACAACAAACAGGATGGTAGTGCAAATACGTCCTAAGCCCTCATATATATGCATAGTTGACAACTATTTCCCACCTACTGTGGCTATAGTCACCAAATTCATATCACAGGCATCACGTCCGATGACAAACAGGTTGGTAGGGACAACTACACCTTAAGCCCTCTTATAAGCCTATTTGACCAATGTTTACCACCCATCGAAGCTACGACCACCAAATTCATATCACAACCATCACTTTCGATTGCAATCAAGGAAATAAGGGCAAGTAGACTTTAAGCCCTGTTACAAGCATAGTTGGTCAGCATTTTCAAACCTTTGAAATTTGGGAACATGTAACAACCATCCCCGCATGTAAAGAAAATAGTGCTCAGCATTGAAGGATCAGCACTGAGGGAGCAGCAGTGCGGGGTCACCACTGAGGGGTCAGCAGTGCAAAATCGACTATGATGTGTACGATTAACACCATCAGTCCAACACAAGGGCCGGTGGCCCGTGTCATCGTAAGCCGGGGTAACACTTAACAAAAAAGTCATATATTGATAAATAAAGAAGTTTACAATTGTATCGGTAACAAGACATACATAATTGCTGGTAACACTAAAACATGTAAGCGTTAATATAAATAAACACCATCAGCCTAGTACAAGGGTTGGTGAAACCGAGTGTAAAATATATGAAATCGCCCTGTGAATGAAAAATCAGTCACGTTACAAACAGTAAAAGACTGGCATATATGCAAGTATATCACGAGCTTGATGTTATAACGAGTCACAATATACAAATAATACCCGATGGAACCACAGTCCATAATAGTGGTATCAGTGTTACTATCATGCCAAGAAGTTTAGTAAAAGTTTAGAATGTACGCCGAAATGAGAAAGAACTGCCGGACTCTGGAACTACTGTTGCCTTGCAGCCGCGTCTGCCCGTGTGCAACCAAGCTGACGTCACGAGGAAGGGGTCGGAGGGGAAGAAAGTGCGCATGGTTCCACTTTTATTTCTTCCCACCACGACCTAGGCCATCAATAACTAGGGATAGGAAAATTTCGCGAATTCATTTCGGGACAAGATAGACGTCAAACACATATACAGAGCAGTCTCGTTTGCAGTTGGATCACAGTTTATTAGACACGCCCTGGGCGCCTCTGAGCCAATAGCAGACTTGCAAGGAAACAAGTAGCGAATCCCATACTGCCAGGTGTGGAGTAATACTGACTACTCTCTGAGGCAGCAGCCAATGAGCAGACACCTAAGGCTCCAATAGACACAGGACTCTGGAGTCTAGCCTACTGGTTATTGAACTCGCGAAATTTTCCTATCCCTATCAATAACTAGCAGCATTCAAATACAAAGGTTAATGCGGATTATTTGTCAGCAAATTTGGAAATATGTAGAGGGTTGGCAATTCCAAATAATTTATAGCACAAGTATAAAAGTGTTTGTATGTGGTGGTTAATATTTACGACCAAATTGCGAAAACCCACGTACTATACGAATTATTTAAACAAATAAAATGTTCCTACCTCTCTTGCGATTTATCCTCACAAATACGAATAACACTTCTGCACCTCCCGGGTTTATTTCATTCTGGATGTCATGGCCGTCTAATAGTTTTTATAGTCTTCATAAATCACGATCGCCAAACTTCCGCCCACATGAGAGTTGTATATCACATAAACACCTGTATAACCTTATTCTTGAAAGTTTTCAAACTGATAAGCAATACATTTTTCGCGAGATTTTGAATCGATTCACGAAGTTTACGTATTGCGTCGTAATATTGTGGCACCCGAAACGACCACGTTTTACGTACACGTTAAAGTGTAACGCGATGCTCTTTACGTACGTAATGTGAAGTGATCGTAATTCCTGCCATACCACACCCACGTTCGTGTTACCTTTTCCGATAAATTTTCCTCTGAGTTACTGCAGTAACGTGTGCTTTTAGATGGTCACTTTATACTTGCAATTTAAATTACCTTCTTCCTTTGTGTTTTAACAACTTATCTGTACGCACAGCAAACAAATGTATTTTTCTTGCCAGAATAAAATAAATAAAACAAAAATTCATTCAACGTCGATGTTAAAAAATAAACAGCTAGGCGTAATATTGTTTTGAGGCCGCTGCAGTTTTATTTGCTTTGATTTCGCAAAACTTCCCACATATATCATAAAAATGTCCGTTATATTGGATCACTGGTTGCCAACTGTGACTTCACATGTACACCTTTCACACCAGTACGAATATTTCCTGTAACGTATTTTGTGGTGTTTTCAGCTGTAGGTTAGTGTTTGAGTTTCCTTACCTTATATAATATTTCGTGCCAAATCAAAGAGTATGTGAAACTGCAAATGTGCGGATAAGATTTTGCTCAGCCAAATAATGTTAGTAAAGCTTCAAATGTCCACTAGTTACATACATGTGAAAAATATTAATTTTTCAACCCAACCACCCTTTTTTGATTTTCATCACTTGAAATCGAGGCAAACATATGAACTACGATAAACTGTGCACTGGAATGTCAAGTTGCGTTGAATGTTAAGGTGGTCGCCAACCTGGAGCTATTTTCGCGTTTGAGGCTCAGAAGTGCGGGAGCAATAAGGGCGACTCTGACACACGCATCAAGTGCGCTATGGTCGCTATGCACAAAGCTCTGAACTGGCGTTCAGTGTTCTCGTCGTGCTGCGTGTACCTAAACGACTTTCAGCGATGACCATATAATTTTATTGGCGAAAAGTGGCAAGGTTAAATACAGGGCCTTTGAGTATTTTCGCTTGTATCCATGGCGCGTATACGTTGAAATACAGCGCTTTGAAAAAAAAACTGTTTTTTCTAGCTATATTGAAGTGCTACAAAATTATGTTTCCAACGCATGTGACGTCTTAAAAGCACTCAACAGTAGAGACCGGAAAAATTCGCGAGTTCGATGACCTGCAGGCTTAACTCTACAGTCTTATGTACAAATATGCCGACATAAACTGCACGTAGGTTGCCTGCTGCCATAGTAGAAGGCTACGATTGGACCAGCGTTCTCCAGGAAGTGTCAAATACTACATGGGCCAATGGCTGAAGTTATATAAACGCACGTGTTTTGAATTCTAGCTTGTCCCAAAATGAATCCGCGAATTCTTCAGGTCTCTACTCAACAGGCATCGTCCGAAGAGTGTGTTCTTTTTTT
>NQII01007007.1:66314-82090 GCA_002778355.1 Clitarchus hookeri | reverse complement strand
GAGAGAGAGAGAGAGAGAGAGAGAGAGAGAGAGAGAGAGAGAGAGAGAGAGAGAGAGAGAGAGAGAGAGAGAGAGAGAGAGAGAGAAAAAAAAAACTTGGAAGCGGGCTGAGTACGAAGGTTTCGTGTTTCGCTATTATACGGCAGATTTATTAATGTGAACACTGGCCCACGTTTTGTGCGGCCAACATCGCAACTGGCGCGCGATATTCACCCCAAGTACAATTGTTCGCGGAGAGCTGAAAGTAAACAGCGCACGTAATTTACTTTAAGCTAATTTATCAAGAAACAAACGTCACATATTTTAATAATACGTAAAACACTCTGAATTATCAACAAGGTATTAGTTACAGCAGCCTCTGTAGTTTAGATCTCCGTGTTAAATATTGGCACAAAATTATTGTTTGCAACGTGATTTTTATAGGTCATGATTTTCATAATGTAAAATGAGTAAACTGCATTTGGTGTGTTGTCCATCTGAGTCACTGTGTTGATATGGGACTCGTTACTCATGGAGGCCATACACGGCGCTAAACTGCAGTGGAAAGAAAGAAACCCTTCCAAGTCGGAGACACCACAACGTTAGTTTTGTTTTTCTTTAGTGTTTATTTGTCTGTAGTAGACCAATTGGAAAATTGTTTTTTTTTTTTAGAAAAGCTTTGTATCGGCGCCGTTGGTAACGTCTAATTGCTATGCTTTATGCTATGTATATTCCATGCTTGTTTGCTTTCTTTATTTATATTACAGACTTTTTGTGAGGCGTTTACTTATAAAAAGGCCTGGAGCGTAATCTGTAACATACACTTGCGTCGGGGCGGAAGTGTTGTCTACTTTCTGAATTTGATGACCCTATCTTTAATGGTTTGCAAATTGTGGTCAAGTATGCCTGTCAATTGCCTTAGGGTTTTGCATGCAAGTAGTATACATTAGCGAATTCAGTAGTGTTGTTAAAAAAAAAAAAAAAACGCGTGGCTTGGTAACTCGTTTGCTTCAGCTAAGACTCGGAAGTGGTCGGCAATCTTCGGTGGACCTGGAAGTCATCTGTCGACTTCGGCTGGACTCGGAAGTGCCGAACATTCCCGAAGGTGCTCAGAAGTTGTGACCACTAACCCTAAATGCATACACATCCGTTTATGCGACCCGGAGGCCATACTGATTTTTATAGGCACAGGTTATGTCATCTCAAAAATATTTAATTTTCGCCCGAGTACATATATAAATATAAGTCTATATATAAGTTTATATATAGCCGCATTCATCTTCCTCTTCACAGAAACCATTGCAGGACATATAAACGGTAGTAGTTTCAAATTAAGTTATTCTAGTTTAACAAATTTGTTATGAAGTAAAATTAAACATATTGAATGGCCCAAAACTGAATTCTACACAACTCTAAAATAACTAACAGTAGGCCTACAGTATGTATATTTTCATGTTGTACCTTTATGCACAGATTAACAAAAGGCTACTGTGGAATCTGTTTACATGCCTGTTCGGCTAAGCGCCTGCATGTAATTAAAAGAAAGATATTTTCGGACTAACGACTTTTCCCGAATGCCACACCCACGGTAACAAGCCATGAAGGTGACAGCATGTATCGATTTTTTGTCAGAATATAGCAACCAGTTTCATGACCTTGATAAAGACACACCAAACGATAGAGAATAACTTTGTTTTGTAGGCCGGGATAATTTTTACGTTAGAGAATAAACATCTAATATTACTATTGCTATTTTTTTTTAGTGATTAAATGTAAACATGACTACTGTACGTAAACCTAATGGACCTCGTTTAGAATTCTTTTCCTTCAGGACAGCAACAGAGCACAGTTGTAAGCTTTTCCGCCTATTTTAAAAGCTGGTATTTTTTACTGTCTNCCCCCCCTTTTTTTCTCCCAAAGCGCTCTAGTGCGAAAACATTTTCTGGTCGAGTGGCTGGAAGACTGGGAACCCTCCTCATTCTTGGCGGTCGTTTGAAGCCAGCTGTGAGGGGACTCTGCTGGCTGTCTGAGTTGTGAGTCGGCTCCGAACATCGGCCGTCGGGCTTCCCGGAAAAAGGTCGCTAACGCCGTTCCCCCTTCCTGCTTGAAAACCACACGACAAAGGATCGCAACTACCTGACTCCTAAATCCTCCTCTCTATGAAGGGAGGAAGCGGCAGGGAAGGAGAAGGACAGTGGAAAGGGGTCAAACTCGCCCCGAGGACGCCGGCAAAGCAAACACCATAATAACTCACTAACATTTTAGGCATACAAAAAATAAATAAACCCTCTTCGCTATAATATTTCCCTGCCGGCGAGATCCCAAGATTCTTTTAGAGAATTTTCTTTTCGGTGCTGCAGGGGCAAAGAAGAAGGGCGGTGGGANCAAAAAATAAATAAACCCTCTTCGCTATAATATTTCCCTGCCGGCGAGATCCCAAGATTCTTTTAGAGAATTTTCTTTTCGGTGCTGCAGGGGCAAAGAAGAAGGGCGGTGGGAGGGGGAGCGGGGACATTTTTATCGTTAAAATATACACAGGTTTCTTAAAATAATAAGTAGACATAATTGCTAGTAGGGCGTCTTGTTAAAGGCACGCCCTTTAAAAGACTACAATACTGTGTAATTTTTAAGTTTGTATTTTATCTTACTGTATTTACGCATACCCAAATATTTTGCAAGAACTCTGTTATTATTATTTTTAGAAGTAACTTTAACCAATGTAATTTATGGAAAGGAGACTTTTTGTTCTATATTTTTTCAACTGGTTAAAACGAGAAAGACTTAATTTTTATGCATGTTTCACTATTAATACCGTAGCTTCTGTGATGCATTAAGTGACTGAAAAGAAAAAANAAGACTTAATTTTTATGCATGTTTCACTATTAATACCGTAGCTTCTGTGATGCATTAAGTGACTGAAAAGAAAAAAAAACACAATATTTTCAGTATAAAATATAATATGAAACAATGCTTAGGACGTCAGAATAATTTTGTAGAATCTAGAAGCATACACACACACACACACACACACACACATACACACGTGCACGTGGGTTTCAAACATATTAAAAAGCTGTTCAGGCACCNCACACACACACACACACACACACACATACACACGTGCACGTGGGTTTCAAACATATTAAAAAGCTGTTCAGGCACCAAATAAGCTGCTTTAATTATGATAAATCATTATTGGCAAAAACGTAAACGTGTAATAAATTGATGCACTTTTCTAGCTCGTCTTTTGATAAACTTACAACTGCAAATATTGTTTTGTTATTTTTTAAAAGGACATGATATTTTCAAAATTCGTTAAAATATACAGCCAGAACGGAAACCGGGTGTAACACATATAATTTTAATTATAATTTTAATTATTTTGATGATCTAGGTTTGAGATAAAAGACGTACATAATTTGAGAGTATACATTTGTTTAACTAACCCACAAACCATAATTGAATACCGTACGAATTATTTCTTTCTCTTGACATAGTTTTTTATGAAGGTTAGAATTTTATCAGCCAGCTGAACTGCCAGTCTCGTTAGTTTACACTTAATAGAAAGTTATTTTGTTAAAATCTGAACTAATAAAGAATGGAATTTCTCCTTGAGAGAGACAGTTGTCAACATTTTGTTATGTGCAAATATTTTATGTTGTAACTATGTGAGGCGATACTAGCTAGCCTATGAGAGAATTTGTTCATTTTAAAATAAGATTGTTGAAAATATTTACTTACTCTGCGCACGTTTTAAATTGTTTTTAGGAAGTTTTAAGCCATATTGATTTCTTCGCTAGGGCTGTGGGGATCTGAGGTAATCACACAACTAGCAATTTGCATTAATTTATTGACACACGAGTCCGAATAGNGCTAGGGCTGTGGGGATCTGAGGTAATCACACAACTAGCAATTTGCATTAATTTATTGACACACGAGTCCGAATAGCTATAAAACCAGGCAATTACGATGGTCCGGAGACGCGATAACATTTCAAGCAAAGAAGAGGCCTGAGTTTGGACGACAACCGTGTTAAATATTAGTTGTGTTTCGCCTTCCGCGATATTATAAAGTGAATGTGCAAGGACTGTATTTACGCACATATAAGCCCGTGAGCTTAATAGTTAGGGAAGAGCTCGACGTAGAAGAGGAACTACTACAGCTGCGGAGATGTCTATGGCGAAATTTTTACGTGACTTCTTCGGCTAGCTGCTGTCTACGACGACCAACAGTTTAATTCTCAGATAAGTCTGAACCAGCTTAAACAGAGTGCAGCTCTTGTTAATTAATATTTTATCCTGCACCACAATTATACATATATATTATTATTATTCAGTTTGCGCATGTTTTTAGCTGCGAAGACCCTGTACGAAAGAGACCATGCTCAGACATAAATATTGGCCAGCTAGTGTCCGCCGCAATATCTATCATTTGAGAGTTAGAATTAGTAGTTTTAATCATACTCAAATACCTTGGAAATTGAAAGTATACATTTTAATGGAAGGTTATATTTTAATTTCTAATCTGCCTGCTCATCATAATATGTTCAAACTTTGCTTATTACATCCTATTAAATTTTTGAAAGAATCAGAGCTGCCACTGTTCTCATTTACCGCAGTTCGTCTGTAGTTAGGTGATGCATTTTCCTGTATAGCATGTTATCCAGCAGATGGTGACACGTTTCAGTAAGTATCTGCCTTGTGGTAGCACAGAAATTAAACTTGGTAAGTTTTATTAGTGGTCACACATATGTTGGCTTGTACTTCTTCTCATATGTTCTGCAGTGTAAACCGGGCAAAGAACACTCACGTAAACTAACTTATAACTTTTTGTATGTTACAGTACATACTACATTACACGAGGGAATTGGGTTGGATTCCCTGTTGGAGTTTACGGTGGAAAGAATGGTTCAATTCTTAGTACATGTATTTCAACTATAACGTAGCATTTAATATTTTATCTTGTCTTCGCGAGTCGTCCCTTTGAGCCCCAATATACTTCACTTTCAATATCAAAGGATCTCACGAAAACAGTTCTTTGTACAGTACCATCAATGCCGCAAAATTCTTCAATTGCAATGATGTAGCGAGCCGCCTTCTGTATAAGTTCGAGCAAGCTGCTTTTGTTGTCAGCAGCCAAAATTTATGTTCTTGTATTATTTCTTGCTGATTATGGAATATCTCAATAGACGCAACGTTGTCATTTTCTTCCAAAAAAAAAATGGTTTGGCCACTTCCAGTGTACATTCTCTTACGATCTCGAAGCCTGAAAACGACTCATTCTGCTGATTTTTCTTGCTTGCCCATGCACCGAACTGGTAGAGCGCCGTGCACTTTATTTGTAAAACATTTATTCCTCGAGTTCATATTTACGTGCAGCACTGCCAGGAGGAACATTTCTATGGAAATACAGAAGAGTTGTTTCGTATTTGAATTGCTACTTTAGCGATAGTTTTGTGCATATGGCGAAAACTGGAATTGCTCCAGTACTTTCAGGCAATGTAAAACACACAGACAGTCAGACATTTTCTATATATATATATATATATATATATATAAACATTGTGTCCGTTTGTTCGGAAGCATGTAACTTCCAAAAAATCAATCGATTTTCATTCTGTTTTTTTATAAACCTTCNAAGCAGAAACACACAGCGCGACATAAGTGTCCCTTAATAATTATTGAAATAAGGCGTACATACGGACACTATGCAGGGGAACTACACCAACCACCTGAAAATGCAAACAAATGAAGTAGACGGAATGAGCCCGCCCATTTGACGCTAGCTTGCGGTAAACTATACAACAAGCTATTTCTAGCATTGCTGCCGGACCGATTACCTGATTCAAGCTCACTTACTGTTTGCAGCAGATGGCGAAAGTGAAACACAACCGCACTAATTATAAATTAATAGATTAAACATTGTAATATAAATTATTTATATAATAATGCACGGATATTTAATAACTCTAACATAAAATAGGATAAATAAATTGAATATAAATTATTATATACAGTTAATCCCTTACTTTTTTCATTTAAATGAAAAAAAAATGAAAATATACATAATTAATACCTATTATACAAAAAATTTACTTATAATTAAATATTTTTTTACCAGTAATTGTATTAAATTCTTATTGTATATCTGTAGCCTTTGGAGATAACATTCAAGCATCTTCCCCTCTCACGCCAACACCTGCGCAAAATTGCTGATGGATGGTCACATCAAGCAGTGTGCGAATCATTGGGGNGGGGGATGCATAATGATAAAATAAAGTAATAGGGCCTATAAATAATTTTTTTTTCTATCCTTGATAAGTTCGTGCGTTTGTCATTACTGGATTACCCTGCACAGCTTACCATAATTTATACTCCTAAAAAACTAACTCTAAACTAACCAGTATTGATAATTTAGGTGTAATTTGTTTTCTTCACAATTTTTGAATCAAACCTTAGAAATATTACTTTATATATGGCGTGTTTTTGTTGTTTCCTAAATACGTCATCTATCACAAGCGTTTATACTTCTGTTAACATAACAGTTTCTTATTTCTTGTTAAATTTAACATTTACTGATATTTGATTTATAGATTATAATGTTTAATTTATACTAATACGAATAAAACCAGATAGAATAATGGCGTGTTTTTAATGCCTATTACGAAATAGTTCGTATGCAAAATATTGTTACTCGAGTCCGCACGAATGTGGTGTAACTTCATAGACTCGTTTAAGTTTTTTCTTTGCATGCGGCGGAGGAATATCCTGGAAGTAGAATTTTAGCAAAGCCTCAGAAAAGTGTGAAAAACCGTGNTCACTCGAGTCCGCACGAATGTGGTGTAACTTTATAGACTCGTTTAAGTTTTCTTTGCATGCGGCGGAGGAATATCCTGGAAGTAGAATTTTAGCAAAGCCTCAGAAAAGTGTGAAAAACCGTGAATGGACTATATCACATACGATTTCTGAAAACTTTAAGAAAATGATGTGCATGTTATTTTAGTTTTCAGTAATAGGCCTATATTATTATCATGTTTATAACAAATGTGCGAAAGCCTCGAGTTCACTAAAAAAAAAAAAAGTTCCCTTCTTCTCAGCAAAAAGTTTAATTCGTGCCTGGCACACAAGGGACTTCCACGACGGGTATCATTGTACTTAGAAGAGGGATACCTCTACTATAGAAATAAACCAATCGGTTATTTATAAAAAAAAAGTGTTATTTTTGCTCGAGCTACTTACGGCTCACTTNTGAATACCATTTTTTCTGGAGTAAAACAACTGTTGATTACGTATGGATCGAGTGAGTTAAAGTAGAAAGTTTCAAATTTTGGCGGTGCAGTTTTCGGCACTCCACGGCCCGCCGGTCGCCGATCGCTGCGTCTCGTTGACGGCAAGGTCGCCGATTTAACATCATTGCCAAAGCTCAGCGCGGGGGTGTATCGGGCTCCGGTGGGAGCCCTTGACCACCCAGGTTGCGTATCACTTATAGTCTGGCAGAGGGTTAGGACAGGCAAGCCCCCCCCCCCCNGTGAAAGCAGCGGTTTCCCGCCTCAGACACAATTATCCACTGGGTTCCCCCAGTGGAAGGGTTTTAAATGTTCTCCTAACTACCCCCCTGTCTGCAGGGGAGGTAGGTTGGAAGGCGGGAGTAGCGAACTCCCACCTGGTTTAGTTAATAAAACCATGAATTTTGAATATTACAGGACTTTTTAAAATATCCACCGACAATCGCACGAGTGGTTTCACTGGTGGATATTAAAAATGTTTAAATTTGGTAATGTAGATTCTAATGCCAAAGGTTATCATTAAAACCGCGTGACGTCACAGCAAGGTCATTAGAGACGCGGTAGGTTGTTCAGTGACGCAGCAGCTGGCCATGGCGTGTAGTGAAACTATTCCAGCATAAATAAGGATAACTGGACCGGGAATCTAACCCAGGCCCTTTCCCGGGAAGCAGTCCCGTATGTCTTCGTCCTGCTGCAGGTAGGCCGGGAAGTACTTGAATACGGTCAACATTTCGTAAGGTGCGTGGACCAGGAGAAATTCTTTCGGCAGGTACGGTAGGTCGTCCCGTTTGTCCAAGGCACTAAGCGAGCGCACCCTTCCATATGCCAAAATGGCCGAAAGGATTTAATGGCCGCTCGGACAATATGCGTACATTTCTAAGAGCCAGTAAAATGACTGATTTCCCGAGAGGGCTCGGGGTGTGTCTTGTAAAGAGTTTTTAAGATGAAAAAAATAATCCGCCTTCGCGATTTAAGTAGGCCCGCCGATTGGTCGGAACTAAGGTTTCCAAAATTACCCTAGTAATTAGACAGAATATAGAAATTACACCAAAGAGAAAATGCATCACATTCGCGCCCACTCAGCGGAATAAAGAATTATTTCTTACTCTTTTATTCACATTAATTATAAATTAATTATTATCATACATGTACAAAACATAAATACAAGGTCTATTTAACAGATAATAGGTAATTTTGTAATGCATCGCTTATTTAGGCAACAACGTAACACGTCACACATGGGGTGATTTTTCAAACGTTCGATTCAAAACGTGTGAAGAAACTGCGAATATTCAAGAATGCCGTTGTGAAGCCATAGCTCAAAGTAAGACGGCCGCTTCACGGAATTAAACAGCGCCGACTTCTGGGAATTCAAAAACTGTGTAAAATAAACACGTACTGTCCCATGTATACCATTGCTCATTACTGTTAATAGTTTCAACTGTTCAGATATCTCTCATGAAATGACTAAATGCACAAAGTAACTATGTTTAATACCTGTTGAATAACAGAGTTTTTACAATAAAGCGTCTCTCTTGACCAAGCAAAGTTCTATTCATTCCAAAGATTTTAAGTGGAAGCAAGTTCGTGTAAAGTTAAATTTGAGGTATTTACATGGTAGTTAAAATTTTACGCAGGAATATTTATTGGTTACTTGTTTATCCGAGAATTTAAACTTTTCGGTGTAAAATGGTGAAATTACCCAAGTATTTTCAATTTAATCACCGCTAGCTAAAAAATAATAATAATAATAATAGTAATAATAACAACAATGCTGTGTTTAAACACTGGTGAGCAAATTTGTTCACTATTAATTGAGCATTTTTGAAAGCCATATTTGAGATTATATATATATATTTTTTTATTTTGTATTCTTCCGCTATATGTAAAAATTTATGGTGCCATATACGTAATGACTTTATTCATGCATGACTCAAATGAAAACGCGAAACTGCGAGGAACATAAAATACGTTTCTAAAACACCAATCCGTAATCTAATGCGTATAAAGCAAAAATACACCAACTTGGTTTGCCGCACATTGAAACATTACACTCGCAATACGACAAGACTTGTAACTATGATAATCAACTCGCTGCCAACTTAACTGGTGTCCAGCATGCCAGTGCGCACGGCAGCGTACGTATATGCAGTTAACGAGCTTTTTTTTTTTTTCAAGGGTTGATTTCAAAACAGCTCACTTTACCGTGAGCAGCCTGGAGGAAAGTATCTGTGCTATTGCGCCACGCAGGTTGTGAACTGTTCAGGAGCAGCGGTGGCGCAGTGTCCAGGACGCTCGCCTCCCACCACGGCCATCCGGGCTCGATCCCCGGCGGGTTCACTCCCGGATTTTCGCATGTGGGGATCGTGCTGGACGATGCCGCTTGCCAGCGGGTTTTCTCGGGGTACTCCCGTTTCCCCCGCCCTTGCATTCCAGTGCCGCTCCATTCTAGGGTCTCATTTCTGTCATGCGCGGGGATGATGGTCACCTACGGGTCCCAGCTGGAAAGACCGTCACTCGGAGGGTGTTGCCTTGCCCTGGGTGCACTCCCCACACGCCATTTATTTATTTATGAACTATTGCTTTCAGCCCCTGTGCAATACGAGAGGGTAGCATGTTCCCGGCCGTGCAGTAGGTAACCTTCAGGCCGCAATCGGCATGCGGGGATGTGTGTGTGACCAGTTGCAGTAGCAGTAATACCAAAGTACAGATATTTCAAGTTCAACTTGTCCCAAAAACAATCCGTGAATTTCTTCAGCTCTTTACTTATATTCGATACAGGAAGTAGACGTATTGGAAACCACTTCCGTTAGTGAACCCAGTGGGAGTTTTTTGATACCTGAACTGCGATAAATATATAAGATAACGAAACATATCCAAAAAATCAGTACCAAAATTAACAATATTAATAAACGAATCAGGAGAGTGTGCCATTGGAAATATTGTCAAATGCAGATTCCCACAATGTTCTCATACAAATTGTGTGTTTTAGTACTGGTGAAGTAGGATTACAAACCTTGCATGCTAAATAGGCAGAGTGATCGCTATTGTCACATTAGGTGTTTAGTGTAGTGGTCTTGCACGGCAGTCCCTCTGGTTGGGGGAACTAGCTCGCTAGACAGTTTGATCGATAGGTCGATACATCGCCAGTGTAAGTATCCCACTATATTATTCACTAAAGTATTTTCAAAACTATTCACTTGGCTCCTCACATAAAAGAGGGCCGTTGTGGCTGAGCGGTTAGACTGTTCGCCTCCCACCAAGGCGAACCGGGCTCAATCCCCAGCCGGGCCACTCCCGGACTTTCGCAAGTGGGAATCGTGCCGGACGATCCCGCTGGTCGGCGGGTTTTATCAGAGATCTCTCGTTTCCCCCGCCCTTGCTGCTCTATGCTCATCTCATTTCACCCTCATCGGCTCTCAAGACCTCGTTGTTAAGAGCCGCCTAAATCTCTCAACTCAACTCAACTCCTCACAAAAAAAACCAAACGTGTCAATAATTCGGCGACAAATGATTTGTCGCCAAAGCTGTTGTTTAGGTGTTGATATAAGAACTGATATACGTTGATCACGGTACAATGGACACTTTTGAGATCTCTGCTTTGGATATCTGCTTTTCTTCTCATTTCGCATCCTCCTACCAAATCTTAAACTAATACTGCAATGGGCATGATCTTTTTATTCTTGCGACATACAAGTGAAGCCGCAGAATTGTTAGGAAAGTAAATAGGTTAGTCACATGTGAAAATGCATGCTCTGGTATGTCCAAAACAACAAACACCAACTTCGGTGGCCATAAATTGCGACTTTCCTCGCAGTAAAACTACAAGTGTTAAGAACTACTGCATTTGTGTGGATTCTCTGCCGTCTTAACTAGTAGGCGTCTGGTTGCCAGTGCCTAGGCAAGGTTATTATTAAAAAACAAACTAGTTTCCAAATCCAAGCAAAATTACCGCCTTGGCACACTTCCTGATGAATTCGTTTTGTGATTTTTCACAAACTAGCATCCTCATCGCTATTTAAACAATATCGAATAATTGCAAGGACTGTGGTTTAGGTATATGATGATTCCGCTATGTTTTCCTAAGTTGTTATGTTCTAATCATACTATAAATGAAATTTTCAAATGTGTTGCAGTATTCATTCCACTATATTTTGTGTTACAAGCACTATTAAGAATAACATTGTAAGCAGCCTCTCTCTCTCTCTCTCTCTCTCTCTCTCTCTCTCTCTCTCTCTCTCTCTCTCTCTCTCCCTCCCCTGGTGTTGTTGAGGTCGCATTGTTTCTTAAGCTACGATACGTGTTTATTTCAAAAGTGATCACTTTAGCGTGAATAGCCTTTCTAAAACACATTTGAAATAAAATCCTGTCCACAGCTGTACGAATAAAAAAGGAAACACTCATATGCTCACAGTAAACTTAGGGTGCGATGTGGAAAATTGTAATTCGAGGTATTCAAGTCGAATTTACAGTGAGATGGGTGACGGAAATGTTATTTAAATTTGCGGATAGTGAATCTTTTCATTGCATCTTGTGTTTATTTCGTGCACACGTGGGTGAGAATTTTCACAATAGTATTGTATTTACGTTACAAACAATTACACTTGACAGGCAGGAAATACAATTTAAAAAATCGCTTACAAATGATCGTAATAAACTGCCAACAGCTACACTATAATTTGGCAACCACCTTAGCAGAGCTACCAGCGCTCTCACTTGTCGATATTATAGTGCCGCAGTATATTTACCATTTCACCAGAATTTTGCCAATTATACTGAATGAAGACTTACCCCTTTCATTATTGTATCAAGGAAACTTTCCATACTGTGAAACAAGTCAATTGTTTCGTCTTATTGAAGTGAACTGAGTCGGTTTAACAGTTCACTTTTTTTTTAACAGGCTACAAGTCCACGCCTATTATTTTCAGTTCGCGTGTTATAATACACGTATTGTTTATTGTTATGTTGCACCTCCGTTGCAGGGAGTCGTTGTAGTTATCTCAACACACCGGGGGAAGAAGTGCCGGTAAGCGCCAAGAAAGCGCCTCCCTCCCGGAAGACCACGACGCCGACGGCGGCCACTCCTCGGCGAGGTCCCGACGGCCTTCGCGAGCGAGCGGGTGCTTGCAGGACTCTCAGAACTTCTTGAACCTGAACGCGAGGACGCAGATGACCAGGAACACGGCGTTCCACGCGAAGATGGTGAGGAAGCCGAGCTGGACCTCGAAGTCCTTCATGGTCCAGCCTCGGACCATGATGCACCGCATGGCCTTGACTGGCAACGTCAGCGGCAGCACCGTGCTGAGGCGGTACAAGTATGTGTTCAGCGCCTCCACCGGCCAGAAGACGCCTGCGTCAGAGGAAGCCAACGTGAGTTCGGTTACGTAGCCCCCTCCCCCCCCCTCCGTGGCATTACCTACACTCCCTACCCATTACCTACATTCTCTACACTCCAAGCCCGAATCAGTGATATCAATCAGTGGAATGACATTCACTGGAAAATCAGTCGATAAGCTACTGCCGACCGGCAAACCAAGCAAACGAACTGGGAACAAGTTACTTACGGCAGTAGAATTGTCGACATTCAGTGGGAATCACTAATAAATCAGTGAAACTTAGCCATCGTATTAACTAGTTATCTGTCGATGATTATATCAGTCGCTGAATTCTCACTGACTTCCACTGATCTGGCTCAATTCTCACTGTTTCAGGTTTAGAGTGAACACCGAGAGAAATATTTGTTTGAACCAACATAATATTTGTTGGTGTATGGCCAGACAAATATGTAGCCCCTCTCGCAAAATATTTTGCTGACTAAAACAATATCTGAAATGCAACAAAACAGATTTTGTTCGCCTGATTAAATATGCACTTGAACTGACCAAACCGTTTAGTTGGGCAAACTAAATCTGCCTGACAACAAAATATTTGTTCAAATCAACTGTATATGTTTGTTTGGCCATATAGAAAAAAATTTATTGTTAGCTCACACAAACGTTTCTCTCAGTGTAAAACGCAGGTCACACGCCATCCCAGAACGGATTTAAGTGAAAATCTCTTAGACTAAAGTCATACCCATTGACATTAATTTCNTTAGAGTGAACACCGAGAGAAATATTTGTTTGAACCAACATAATATTTGTTGGTGTATGGCCAGACAAATATGTAGACCCTCTCGCAAAATATTTTGCTGACTAAAACAATATCTGAAATGCAACAAAACAGATTTTGTTCGCCTGATTAAATATGCACTTGAACTGACCAAACCGTTTAGTTGGGCAAACTAAATCTGCTTGACAACAAAATATTTGTTCAAATCAACTGTATATGTTTGTTTGGCCATATAGAAAAAAATGTATTGTTAGCTCACACAAACGTTTCTCTCAGTGTAAAACGTAGGTCACACGCCATCCCAGAACGGATTTAAGTGAAAATCTCTTAGACTAAAGTCATACCCATTGACATTAATTTCNTAGGTCACACGCCATCCCAGAACGGATTTAAGTGAAAATCTCTTAGACTAAAGTCATACCCATTGACATTAATTTCAGCCCAAATAACTCTAGGGTATTGATGTAGGTAATTAGATAAAAATATTAATTGGAAACGTAATATCGAAATGCTATAGTATTATGTAGGCATATTGTACTTTAGGCATGAGTTCACCATTAATTAAAAATTATATTTTGGCCACTGTATGTTAATTCTGTAGTAAAGGTTAGCATAACGAAACCAGCGTTAATAACTGAACCACTCCGATACCCCTCCTCCCCAATCAAATCTTCGACTAACAAATACAAGTAAAATTAATAATTTTTCAACGATTTTAATTTCTTTCTAGACGTCGTGTAAAATGTCATCAAAATATGTAAAGGTAGCATAAACCATTATGGCCGCCATTCAACATGAATGCCAGAGCATGAAGACCTGGCCCAGTGTTCCTCCCATGTTTCCCGAACCCGATGTCTCCGCAGGATAACAACATATCCGCTCACGTCAGATCATTGCCTACATAACTGAATTTCTTGATTAAACATGTGCTCTCATAGTAATAATTTAATGTTTATACACTGCAAATGGTTTTTAACCAATATACGTTTACTACAACAACTTTTTACATATAATTTAATGATGTTTTAGTTCAAACTGTGAACCAATTCATTATACAGGATGATTCTAAAATCATGGGACAAACATTGAGGGGTGCTAGAGCTCACTAAAACAAATAATTATTCTATAGGAATATATGGGTGGGAGTGACGCGTTGAGGCACAAACACAAACATAACACATGACATGCAAAACATTGTTTATTTACAACATCCCCGCTAAATGCCTTTTTATCGAGTCTCGATTTTTTCCTATGGGGGCATTTGAAAGCCCTCTTTTACGAGACTCCAGTTGATTCCATTGAAGACCTCGTCGCTCGACTATCCTGTGCGGCTGCACGCGTGCGTGAAATACCCGGCGTATTTGAATCTGTTCGCCAATCACTCCACCGACGCTACCAAGCTTGCATTACTNTCTTTTACGAGACTCCAGTTGATTCCATTGAAGACCTCGTCGCTCGACTATCCTGTGCGGCTGCACGCGTGCGTGAAATACCCGGCGTATTTGAATCTGTTCGCCAATCACTCCACCGACGCTACCAAGCTTGCATTACTGTCGGTGGTAGCAATTTTGAGCAATTATTATAAACATTGCTCCCGCCCATATGTTCCTATAAAATAATTGTTTGTTTTTGTGAGCTCTACCACCCCTCAAAGTTTGTCCCATGATTTTAGAATCATCCTGTATATTATGTAATATTCGACTACGTTAGTAGTACTCACCAGACAATACTATCAGAGGGTATAAGCTTCCCACAGATGCGTGCGAAGCTGAGCCGTCGTTGTGGCAAAACGATGATATCGCAAAACCTGCAAACAAATACATTTTTAATATACACTATCTACAAAAAGTTTAGCATATAACAGAATCTAGGTCGTTATATTAAATAGAAGCAGTTTAAATTTCAGGTTGTACTCCTAATAGCACATAAAAAAAAGGGCGGGGGAATGGAAAACAACACTCGTTTACATCATCCCAGTATGGAACAAACGAAAGGCATTGACTGAAAAAACAACCTGAAACAAAGGAATCTCATCAGTTACGATAACAACAAAAATGGTCTTCTAAAATCCATCGACAAANAAATGCATTGACTGAAAAAAACAACCTGAAACAAAGGAATCTCATCAGTTACGATAACAACAAAAATGGTCTTCTAAAATCCATCGACAAACTTCAATAACGCGTAGGACCTCCACGATCACTGAGGCACGCTTGTATCCGACGAGGCATGCTAAAAAGAAGATCATTGAGCATTTCCTTAGGCAATTTGTCCCATTCCTCAACTGCGGCTGTTTGCTAGACCTGATGTTGAACCTAATGTGTTTGTGCACGTGCAATACGCATGTCGCTGGAGGGGAAGACGCCAATGTTTACGTGATTCACACAACGTAGGTACGAAC